>PVKU01010660.1:0-50003 GCA_004027475.1 Anoura caudifer | reverse complement strand
AAAGTAGGATTTGCTTGTCACTGTATCAGCCCCAAGTCACCCCTGCGTGGGGTAGTGACCACCTCGACATCCGTGTGTTCACCGTGGAAATGTGTCCAGCAACTTTACTGCACTCACCCAATCCCACGGTGTTTAACTTGACGTCTTTCAGAATTTTCGGTCTGTACACTAAAAATAATGATTGGTTTTTTCCTCCATTTTAAACATGCATTCTTATTTCTTGTTATCTTACCATTTTTGCAACTGCTAGGATCTTCCGAAGAGCACTCAGCAATGAAGGGGTCACTGAGCCCTCCTAGCTTCCCATGTTCTTAACTGAGTCCCCCTGACGCCTCAATCTTCAGGTCCACGCAGGAAGTCAGGAAATGAGTGTTTCAGAAGCACAGGTGACCAATGCCAACCGGCACAGCACGCACAGGATGAGGTGAGACCCAGGGCGGAGACACCACCGTGAGAGGCTGGGGCAGAGGCGGGCCGGGTCGTGCCCTCCGTCCACCAAATCCTGGCGAGCGGCCACCCCGCAGCCTCAGGTTCCCACAGCAGCCGGCGCCGCGGGCAGTCGGGGGCTCGCGTGGCGTCTCCTCCGAGGTGGGGGCGGCCGGCCAGGAAGGGTGTGGGCCGGGGAGGTGGGTGCACCGAGCCAGCCAGCGCCTGGCGTCGCGGTGGCTTCACCAGCTCTTGCCTGGTGCAGGAGAGAGAAGCAGGATGGGCCGAGGAAACAGCGGCCCCGCCGCAGGGAGCCTCGCACTGGGCGCTACTTGAACGCTGAGTCGAGAAGGCATCGCAACAGCCGACTGGCCGCAGTTCTCTCTCTTGCTTTTCTACGGTCAAATATGTTTGTTTTCCAGATGGGGCTGCGCCAGCTCGGTTGACGATGGTACGACTTCATTAGCATAATACGTATCTGTTCTCTTTCCAAATAGAGTAGAATGTTCTTGGAACAGGAGCTACAGCTTAAACTTCATTTATATTCTCCGTAGCAGCTACACTTTGCGCTAACTGTGATAGGCATTAAATTAATACTAAACATGAGCAAAACTCGTTAGAAGCATAAATCAGGAAAACGGGCTCCAACGCTTTGGAAGCGAAGACCAGCCGGGCGTGCGGGAACCAGACGGAGTCAGACAGGAACCAGGGGCCCTGGATTCGGAGGGGAGAGCGGCGGGCGCTGGCCGCTGGGAGCAGGAGGCGAGACAGGTCCCGGGCTCGTCTTCCCCACACGGGACACGCGCCCTGTGACCTCGGGGACCCCCGAGGTGACTCAGCCCCGGCACCGGCTGTGGGCCCGCTCCCAGACCGACGGGGCCTGTGGTCGAGCTGCAGATCAAGGCAGGTGCCACTTGTCAGGGCAAACACCTCCGCACACTCTTCGCCGCAGAGCTTGTCACTCGTGTTCCCCGGCACTGGCGTTCAACGTCTGCTCACTGTCGCACGGTAAATGCGGCGTGGGCGGTCCTTTCCCTGTGGCGAAACGGAAGGACCGAGCGGCTGACCGAGGAAAGAATCCTGCTCCCACCTGAGGTTCCCAGGGAGGCGCTGTGATTTCTGTCTCAGCACAGCCACCGGCGTGGTCTGCTCCGGCTAAGAAGGCGAACCGCTGAGGGTGCTAAAATCCCAACAAGAAGGCGACCTGCACCGCAGGCAGGAGACTGACCCCTTGTGCCTGTGGGCACAGGGGCCACCAGCCGCCCTGCGCTTCCTGGGGACAGGCCAGGCCCCGAGGCACCGGCCCAGGGCCGCTCTGCGATGCCGCCGGGGCCTCTGCACACGGACCCGCCCCGGCGGGGAGGCTGCCTCTCACCTCCCGCTCAGCACGGCCGGCACACAGACACGGGCTCCCTCCGCTTCTCCCTCACGCAGGGCTGTCTGGGGGCGAAGGAAGGAGCCCTAGACGGAAGGCCGGCAGCAGGCCTCCCGTCCGAAGTCATGGGCAGGAACACGCCACGCTTACGGCTCGTGGTTCATCTCTGTTACAGACACTGTCCAAAAGGAGGAAACACGTGTGTCGTTGGTAGGCACCGTGTTTTGAATCACACTGAGTTCAGACAAAGGTGCCGGCCCTCCTTGACCTCTGACCCTTGAAACGGTCGCCTAACGGGGAACAGTGCTGTGTGGTGAATACCGCAAACTTCATGAGCACAAGATGCGTGTGCATCTTCTCCTCCACCCGGAGGTCAGCCAGGGGTCCCCGGGTGTGGGCCGGGTCCCCTCGAGCAACTCGGCTCTGCCTGTGTGTCCCGTCCTGGGCACAGCGGGCCGTCCTGGGCGGGCTCCCAGGGCGAGGAGGGGTGCGGGAGAGTGGGCAAGGTGCACCCTGCCCCTGGCCGCTGGGGTGTGCCTGCCCTCGGCCCCATCTGCCTGGTCTACTGAGCAGAGCAGGGTCCCTGTCAGAACCCAAAGTCAATGGGCAGGAGGAAAGTCAGCCTCTTAACGGGGTGGCCACAGATGCACAGCCCAGGCCACCTGAGACGGAGGAGAGCGAGGACATGGGGCAGAAACGCGTCTCTCACGCCGACACACGGGAGGAAAGGGAGCCGGGGGCGCCGGGAACACTGAGCAGCCCAGCAACTGGGCCCCACTGACTGGATGTGAGGCTCAGTGAGGGCTGGTTCCGACTGCCCCTGAAAAGACCCAGTGTCGGGCCAGAACCCCCGATCTGGGTGGACAACCCCCCCGGGCGCCCCTGAACACGGGTCCCCACACCCTCGACGCCAGGGAACCACGCAGCTGCTTCTCATTCCCTGGGACACAGAAACACACACGGCGAATCACCATCTCACCCAAGGCCTCTTCCCGAACACGCGTTCCCACTACACATGAGCACTGAAGCAGACAGAGCCGTCGCCCGCGTTTGAGGATGCAAGACCCCCTTTCAGGAAGGGGGTCAGAATAAAAACCTACGTGCGAGAAACCCGAGAACACAGTGGACGATCACACGGACGCGAGGTTGGTTTCAACTTGTCGGGAGTGAAGTCCTCTCTCCGTCCCCGACACGGTGGCACTGTCACCCGAGCACACGTCCACGGATCACGCCTGTGTCATGCCATGCCCACCACAGTCGTGAGTTGTCGTGAAAGGGCCTCCTAATCGGGGAAGAGGCCTGAGGAAATACGCGATCGATACATTGTAACCATCCCAGTAACGTTGGTTCTGGTGCTGGCTGAAAAGGAAAAAGTAAGATGCACACGGGGTCTCTGGGGAAGGAAACTGAGCCGGCGGTTCTCAGCTGTTGTTAACCAGACACCCAGCGGTGGGAAGGCGCGGGGTGCCGAGGGCACGTCCCAGGCCTGTGACTGCCACCGGGGAGCAGTCGGAGACCCTTACAGACGATGATAAGGGAGGGGCGGGGGCTGCAAAGTGTTACCTCTGACCCACTGGAGGCCGGTTTACCTCGAGGCTCTGCAAGACCCTCCGGGTGGTGTACGCTGAGCGTCCCGCGGTGGGAGGGGATGTGAGGTCCCAAATCCTCCTTCCCGGGTTCCGGCCAAGAAACCGCACACAGCAGCCCCCCTCCCGCAGGGACACACTCAGCACGACGCACAGATGATGGTCCCACAGCCGTGCGCCCGAAACCTGTGTGACACCATTAACCAGTGTCACCCCAGTAAGTTCAATAAAAAAAAACTAGCCCACCGAGCAAACGCCAGCAACAAAAAGACGTGAGGAAGGCTGAAACCAGCTCACCAGCTCTGGGCGCCGGGGTGGCAGCAGCAGCTGAAATGGAAACCTGAGAGCAAGGCAGCAGCCCCCGACTCGCTGGGAGTCGTCGGGGCAGGACACATGCCAACCAGGGGTCAGCCTCTCTGAGTGGACGTGGCAGGCGGGGGGTGGCAGGATCGGAGTCGGCGTCCGGCTCCTCCGAAGCCGCCAGCACAACGGGGCAGTGAGCCAGAGAGCACCGAGAGCAGCCGCACCCCGCTGCTCCTGGTCGGCACGCAAAAACACGCCAAGGAAAACAGCACCCAGTCGGCATTGCCGTGACTGGGTGGGACCTGCCCGCGAACGTGAGGTGGCCCCGCAGCAGAACGCCGGATCGGGTCACCCACCTCGCCGGCCTGACCGGACACAGAAGGAAAACGGCGGAATCACCTCAAACGATGCACTTGGAAGCCCCGTTTCGTGAAACCAACCCTCTCTCATGGGTTTCAACAATACAGGGAATGAGAGAGGGATTTCCTGAATTCCCCCTACTCCCAAAAAACACCGTCAGGAACCTCCGGGGCTCCCGTCCATGCTCTACGGGGAAGGAGCCTGTGGAAACCCACATTCCTGCCAGGAATCAATAGGAAATCGGGGGAGGGGTGGGGAAACGCCCCGAAACTCCTGTCTGAAAGCAGTGGAGAGCACCAGGCGGCAACGGCAAGGTCAGGGGGCAGGGGGCGTCTGGCGAGGGAACCGGCCCTGCCCCTCTTCCCCCGTCATGCTGCAGCAGCCGCCTGCGACCTGCACAGGACAAGCAGGGAGAGGAGAGAGAGAGGCCCTGCTGTCTGCCCCGCCCCCGGGGAAGTAAGAGCTGAGAGCTGAGGGCGGACCCTTGCGGTCTGCTGGACGTGTTCTCTCCAGACGTTTGCTGAACGGGGATGCTGGAAGCAGGACGCACCGAGGCGAAAAGGAACCGGCCGCAGAGCGAACTTTGACCCAGTGGCTAAGAAATCAGGGGCTAGAGGTGAGGACGGCCGAGGAGGCACCTGGAAGAGGGGCTGGCGAGAGACCCACGGCCCAGAACCAAGCCCAAGGACACAGGACGGGGTAAGGGCGTCTCACCCCTCGGGGGAAGAAGATGACATCACTGGTTTGACAGCTACTCACTCAGGGCAGGGTCCCACTCAGAGAAATAAGTGTCTTGTGTGCAGAGATGGGGCCATTTAACCAAAAGAAAAAAAAACGAGGAAAAGTAAGCCAATAGAGACAGACCCACCCGAGATACAAACACTGAAATTATCAGATAAGGAACTTAAAATAGCTACGTCTGCGTTCAAGGAAATGGGGGAGAAAACCATGAAAAAGGGTAACCTCGGAAACCTGAAATGCGCTACACAGAACCAACTGGAAATCTTAGAACTGAAAGACCCAGGGACTGAAAGCCGGAACTCCAAAGGCGGGCCTGACAGTCGGTGTCCGAGGCAGAGCCCAGAGAGGGAGAGGGAGGGGGAGAGGGGGGGAGAACACTGAGCGAAGGGGAGAGACCCGTGGCCCTGGGGGCGGGGCAGGGCTAACAGACTCGGGACAGGTGATTCCAGGACACAGGAGACAGGCCAGGGCTGAACGCTCCCTGAGGCTGAGGACGGCATCGTCAGGGTGCAGAGCAGAGCAGTTCTGGGGATCCCACCCACGGCGAATGGGGGGTGGGGCGGGGGTCCTCTCCCAACACCGTGCTTGCTGGTAAAACGTTCGAAGCAAAGCAAAAGTCCGCGTAAACCGGGGAAGTCCCTCCCAGCTGGGAAGACGACTTTGCGATCCATCAAACTCAGGAGATGAAAAGCTGCTATGGTATTTTTTAGGAGTTGGCGAATCAATTTTTAACACAAGCAAATCATTTATGTTTCCAAGCCTGGGAGGCCCCCCCGCTGCAGACTGAGAGGCCCCCTGTGCTCCGGCGCGCCCACGGGCCAGGCCCTTCCTGGGCTGTGCATTCCCGCCCAGCGCTTGGCAGGGAGAGAAGAGAAAGGACCGTCTCAGGGAAACCTTTCTCCCTACAGCTGCTTCCCCTGGAGTCCCAGGACCCAGGAGACCACGGTTGGCCTCCCCGGGTCCAGGTCGTCGCTGGCAATAGTTTTGCAGATACCCTTCCCGGGACTAACAAAGTCACCACGTTTACAGACAGCAGGGTCTGTCCCTGCTCCCAGTTCTGGGGTTTGCTACAGCAGAGCCCCCCTCGCAGGCTCCAATTTCTGGTGGGGGAAGGCCCGACATGGCAGCGGGGCAAGTGACATCGGAGTTTGTTTTTCGCCCAGGTCACAACCCAGACCCAGGCAGCGGGCGGACGACGGGGGCACGCTGTCCTCCAGGGGCCCGGGCTGGCCAGGCGGCTCCACCAGGGTCCCCGTGTGACAACCTCCAGGTCCGAGGCTGCAGTGCCCCCCCGCCCCACCCCAGGCAGCAGGAAGGCAACCAGGGCGTGCAGGGCAGGGGACACACTGCATCAGCTCTTCCACTGCCCCGGACACACGGAGGATGGACAGGGGCCAACCCAACCCAGCCAGCTCCGACCCCACAGGTCACTCCACGTCCGAGGAGGAAGCAGGTCCGCCTGGGTGACGGCCTGGGCTGACCGGGCTGGGCGTTCGTCCTGCGCAGACCACTGCCCCGGGCCTCGCCTCGTCCCCTGGACGCCGCCAGGCTTCTCTCCATCCTCACCGGTCCCTGCCCCCGGCACACACTGACCGCGGTGTTTTTCTGGCCTTCCAACCACATCTGGGCCGGCCTGCTAAGGTCTCCCAGCCCCAAATCCAGGGGGGAAGAACTGAGGTGTCAGCTCCCTCCCAGAAGCCCCTGGGGCTGCTCTGCACCCCCTCCCCAAACTCCGTATTCCGAGGGAGGTCACAGAATCCCAATGCCGCACCAAGGCCCCGAGGGCACATTTCACCGAGGAGGGGTTTTGATCAAGAGGTCAGCATAGGAGAACCAAGAGAACACCCTTGAAGGCGGCCTTCTGCATGGATCCACGGAGATGAGCAGCCGGCAAGATCTTCCATCTGCACAGGCACACTCCGTCCATACACACGCACTCACGCATACGCACGTGTGCGAGCCACCACACACTCAAGCTCTGGTGATACCCCACCCCACCCCCCACCCCCACCCAAGGCTGTCACACAACCAACCCAACACACCACAAGGACAGGAAAGATGACCTCAGGAGTAGGACATGGGGACATGGGTTTTTTTTTTTTGTTCTGAGTGGAAAAATCCAGCTTTCTAAACGGTGATTTCTCCCCAAATGAGTAGCGTAATTTCCATATGAATCTTAATGAGATTATTTTAAGAATCTGAAATTTGATTCTGCAGTTCATCAGGAACCTTACATACATACGAAAGGAAGAAAAGTCAGGGAAATGCGGGCCATCGGGTAATAAAAAAAGGCCAGCAGGACCCCAGCCTCGGGGCCGGGGGAGAACGGACCGTGGGGCGCGTGGGGCCTGGCCTGCAGGAAGGGAGGCTCTCAGCACCACCGCGGCAGACGCCGCCTGAGTGAGAGCTGGTTCCCAGGGCTGCGTTTGGGGAAAAGCCTTGTGCGATGCTCTCCTCCCGACTTGCAGTGAAGGGCATGATCGGTGGATGAAGAGGCAGGAGAAGAAGCGAAGACCATGCAGATAAGAGAAATAATTAGACCTCTATTTTACAATCTATACGTGACATCAAAGCAGAAACCATAAACGTGAGATGATATGAAAACGTAAAATATCTGCATGCCAAAAATATTCTTTACTGATTAAAATGAAAGTAGAAATATATTAAAATTAAGTCCTCGGTCGTACGAGGGAACCAGGACAAGGACGACCACACTGCCACGTCCAGGGCCCGAAGCGCATCACGACAGCAAGATCTGGGAGAGGGGGCTCCTGTGGGGCGCTGGTGGAGATGAGAGTTGCCACACACGTCTAAAAATAAACGTAGCATCACAGAGAAGATTTGTTATGTGTTCCTGGGCCTCTCAGTCTTTCCACCTATCGCCACCCTGAAGAGCTGGAAGGGGTGCTAGGCACCCCAGGCAGACAGGTAGGGTCTCACTAAGTCTGCCTCTTGGTGGCCAAACAGGAACTGAAACTAACAAGGGGTCCAGGTGAAACTAGCAAGGGTTCTGGGTGAAACTAACAAGGGGTCTAGATGAAACTAACAAGGGTTCTGACTGAAACTAACAAGGGTTCTAGGTGAAACTAACAAGCAGTATGGTTGAAACTAACAAGGGGTCCAGGTGTGCACACCCGCCACCACCAACCCTCAGAAAGGATGAGGACTTTACCGAAGAACTGGGAAGGGTTACCGTGTTTATTAGTTCCTGATTCGGTATTAATTATAAGAAATAAACAAGAAAAAGCAATATAGGGAAGTGCAAACAAGCGCATTTCTATAAAACAAACAATGATCAAAAAAAGTATGAGGAGGGGATGCAAAAAAACCCAAAATTTATTTATAAAAAGTTGTGCATTTATTCTCACACGTTTAAACTTCAGTCACCTTCAAAGTCCTCTCCACTGGATGCAATAATACACCTAGCGAAACGTTTTTTCATGCTGCTCAAAACAGTTTTTGAACTCGTCGACTCTGCTGCCTTTTAGCGCTTCTGCCTTTTTTGTTTCGCCTCTTCCGCATCAACAAAATGTTTCCCTTTGAGGACTTTTTCATCCGGGGAAACAGAGTCACTCGGGGTGAGATGGGGTGAACACAGAGGGTGGGGCGTGGGAGTCCTGCTGTCTTTGGTCATAACTGCTAAACACTCAGCGTGGTGTGGGCAGATGCTCTGTCAGCCACCCATCATGCAATGGGCAAATGCGTTGAAAGTCTTCAAAAAAAAATTCATTGCAGCCAAATGCAGCCTCTCACAACAACGCCAGCTGGCGCACTGGTCCGGATGGGTTCCTAGGACACTCACCTATCGGGGGAAGCCTGTACTATAAGGGGCCTGCCCTCCAGAAGGTAACCCAGGTTTTGGCTCCCCCCCATATATATGCCAGAATACACGCTAATTAGTATCGAGTATGCACTGACAACGGTATGAGACTGCACACTCCGTGTCTTTAACAGTTTTGGCGTGTGGCTGAGGGAGGACCTTAGGAGGGTACTGAAGTGAGAAAATGGACAAGGCAGGGAGCACGCAAAACTGAGTCCGCACAAAATGACTGCATCTGCGTAAACTATCATACGTGAGTATGAATCATTGCCAAATGTGGATGTTTGGTACCACTGAGCTGTGCATGTTCAGTGAACTTGACTTTCTCCTGTATTTCCTTTGAATGTTTTATAGTGAAGATGTCTTATCACATCATTATAAAATTGAAAATAAGTTATTTTGGTCGGTTAAGGGCTATGACTCAAATTGAACCAAAAGAAGCTGAAGGAAGAACAATAATACAGATGAGAGCTAAAATAAAATTTAAAAATAGACTAACAGTAGAGAAAAGCCAATGGTTTTGTGAGTGATTAATAAAATAATAAATTTTAGGTAAAAAGAGAAAAAACACAAATTTCCAATATCAGGAATAAAAGAGAAATCACACTAAATCTCACAGATATCAAAAAATAATAGGGAACTATTACGAACTACTGTACGACAATGATTTTACAATGAATAAGCAAAAATGACGAACTCTAAAATACACAAACTACCAACTGAAGGAATGAAAAATGCAGAGAGATGCAAAAAAGTAAGGGAGTTAGAAATGCGAAACTTCCTGTAAAACTCTGTTTCGTGAAACCACACCTAACATGCGGGAGAGCTGCAGGAACCGGGCGGTCAGTGGTGCTGTGGGAGGTGCACAGTGCGAGCGACCCGGGTCGGAGTTCCGGACTTGCGTGACCCTGGACAGTGACCGCACTTCGCCGGCATCTGAGTGGCACGGGCCGCAGCCCAGGCCAGCTCAGGCACACGAGGGTTCTCGCCACCGAGGGCCACCACCTGCTGAAACGGAACCCGGGAGGAGTCTGAGGGGCAGACAACCTGATTACGTTGTTAAATAAATTAGGTTACTATGTCGTGCACCTGAAACTGAAACAACTTATGTTGACTGTAACTTAACATTTACTTAAAAATACCAACACTAAAATGAGAAATTAGACTGCGTCAGACCACCGGAATGACAGGCGGACATTAATAATGAATGGATCTGTATTTAGACACATGTTCAAAATATAACAGAATATGAAAAATAAGTTATAAAGTAATACTTTATTACTTTATATAAAGTAATAAAGTAAAATAAGTTATAAAGTAATATAAAGTAATACAGTATTGCCTTTGTACGTTTTCCTGGCAAAAAAAAAACTGGATTTTTTGAAGTGATTGTGAATGAACGATTTCCCCTTTCTCCTGGAAAGCTGTCCCCGCTGCATTCTGAACTTCTTCACAGTGATCGTGCGCTGGTGTGCAACCCGCAGCTTCAGTTGAGGGAAAAGAAAGGCGGGCGGGGCCTGGGCCCTGGCCTTCCCGCCAGCGAGCATCTCTTTCCCGGGCTCCCTTGCGCCTCGTTCTCCAGGCCACACTGGCCCACCACCTGGCGGTTCGGCCTCAGGCACAGGGCAGGGCCCCCCTTCTGACCTCATTCCCCCTGGCCAGTCGGCAGCTGGACGAGTCGGGTCGCCGTTGCTAAGGACACACAGGCAAACAGGACGACAGCGTCAGGCAGTCAAGGCACAGATGAGGAAGGAAGAACTTCCAAAGAGCACAGAAGAAGGGAAAACACGTAGGAGCAACGATTTTTCCGTAAACGCATCCCAGAAGTCTTTAGTGCACGTTACGGCAACCGTTTCATGGGTCATTAAACTTCTACTTACGCTCTAAACTCGGGAATAAAGTTAAGCAGGTGCCAGGCAGGCTATTTACCAGCAGGATTCCTATAAAATGTGGTTTTTCCTCCCCGAAAAAAGAGAACCACCTAAAATGACACCATTTATGCTTAAATCCGTCCACGAATTGTGTGTTGAAAAGCAAGCAGGTGTTTGTAGAGCCGGCACGACGTGGTCAGAGAAGTGGGTTGAATGATATTGTTTCTAACCTTGGACCCTTGAATGAGATGCATTCGTCAGTGGTGAGATCCCCAGGTCTCTGACCCGAGCTTGGGGGGGTGGGTGAGCCTGGGACAGGCCCCGCCGCTGGTGGGAGAGGCCGTGGGCAGAGGAGAGGGTGGACGGCACTCGGCTCCCAGCAGCTGGAGTGCAGAGAGTGCCTTCGGAGGGCAGCGTGCCCCGCAGGACGGCGGAGACCTGGTCAGGGCCCACCCCGATCCCGTGCCCAAGGGACCAGCTGTGGACCCAGCCTGCTTTCCCGTTAAGAACTGCTGGAACCCTCTGAACCTGAAGACCCAAGCCGGAGCGGTCCCACGTCAGCACAACTCAGGAAGCTCGTCCTTCAAAATCACAGAAATCAGTGCCACCGCCCTTTTCGGTTTGGTCTACAGCAGCCAGCTCACGGCCTCCGTAAGCAACCTGAAGAACAGAGATTCCTCTCCGGCCGACCAAGTCAGACTCCGGCCCCGCGGAGAGCCCTTGTGTGCAGGAAAGACCCGGGAATCTGCACGCTCGGTTGCCCACGCAATCCACACACACAATGCGGCTCGGCCCCGGCCGGCACCGTCCAGGGCACAGAGGGCCTTGCGCAGCCCAGGCCTCCGGGCAAAGGTTCCCCTACGGAGAGTCGGGTGCCGGGTCACAGAACATGGACGTACTGGACGTCTCTGCTGGGGGCGTGTGAGTCCCCTGGAGACAGGGCCCCCCCACTGTCCCTCAGGGTCTGCTTGCCACCCCTCAGACGACACGCAGGGTGGAGGTGTGCTCTCCGTGTGGCTGTTCCCCGTCCTCTCGGGCCACCGACCGCTGCTCGGCGTCAGACACAAATACACAGCCTTCTGGTTCTGGGTCTCCGTCTCTTACGCTTCGGGTGAATTCATTCCTGGGACTTGCAAAACTCGAACACTGGATCCTGAACCCCAAGAAATCACGATGCCATCCCACAAAATATCGTGGGAGGCTGGCAGCCAGCCTTTCCGGGGCCGTCCCCTTCACACCGCGGCGTGGCTACGGGCCTGCGGAACTGCTCAGCTCTCGGGGGGAAGACCCACACGGGTCCACAGGCAAGAGAGGCCTGATCGCCTGGCCCGGCCCCGTTCCCAGCCCCTGCCCTGGCTTTCTTACACTGTGCTATTCAGCAATTCTCAGCTACATGTATCCCTGCACCCCCATATGTGTGCACGTGTGTGCATGTGTGTGCCCACCTGTATGCACACGTCCTCATAAGCTCACTCGGCTGGCAGGTTTCGGCGGCTGGCTCCCTCGTTCTCACAGCCACCCTGCTTCCCGAGCTCACCGGGAGCCCCCCTCCTCAGAGTCAGCTTCCTCGGAGAGAACTTGTGTATCAGGACGGCCGGCCCCTCTGCCTTCCCGGACACGCTGGGTCCCGGAGATGAGCAGCCCCGTCGGTTCACATCCAGGCCCCTGGGACGCGGCCTCCTGAGTGCACGCCCTCGCCTGCTGATCTCACACGGAGTGACCGACTGGAACGAGGTTCACCCACGCTTCCGAGGCGATCGCAGCGGTGGTGCCGGGGTTTCTCATGGTGCTGAGGACCAGTGTGGGGGCGAAGGGAGGCAAAGGCCAAGGCAGCTTCGTGCTTTGCTGTGTGCAGGAGGGGGGCGGGGCTGTCCCGCTGCCCCCGGGGCCCCTCCTGCGGCAGGTGTGTGAGGGCAAGGCAGACAGGAGGGCTGGCGAGGGGAGGCGGAGCAATGGCGAGCATGACCACAGGAAGACAGAGAAGACCCCAGGGGCCACACCTCTGTCCAGTGCCCAGGCCTGGAATGACCAGTGGGATCAGACGTGTTTCCTCCTGATGATTTTGCTAAACTAGGAAAAGAAAGGCATGGAATCCGACTTTCAATCTGATGCATTTTCCCGATGCCACACGCTACTTCGTGCCCCACAGGGATGACCCCGGCTGGAGGATGAGGCGTCCACGCCCCCGGGAACCCCTCACTTCACGGCCCCGTGTTCCTGAGTGACACCCTGAACTGAGGGATAATTTAGACAGTAAATCCGTTTCCGTTACTGTCCCTTAGGAGACAGGGGAACACTGACCCCAGCCCCAGCCTGAGGGACATGGGACGCGGGACGTGCGAGCTGGCCTCTCAGGTGAAAACCGGCTGACGCGTCCTCAGGTCGAGGCACGCTGCCGCTGTCTCTGAAAAGAGTGTGTTGCCTGCCAGTGACACATCTCTTCACCCTGCCGGTGACCAGGGCGGCCGTTTTCCAGCGTTCCGGACAAAGTCGGGCCCGGGCAGGAGGAGCCCCAACCTTTCCGGCCCCCCTGCCCCCCACTCCCTCGTCCCCTCTCCTCACGTCTGTGACCTTCCACAGCTCACGGGACCTCCCCCCACCCCAGACAGACGCAGGCCCCCGTTCAAGTCTCTCGGAGACTCCCCCTGGCTGAGCCAGGTCAGCATCCACCGTCCAGTTCTCTGGGGCCGCCGTGCGCAGGCCCCGTCCACCGTGACTTTTACTTAACACCTGTGGATGGGTCGGGGGCTCGGCGACCACACGCTTGTTCGTCGCTTACTCATCCTTTCTGCCCAGGGGGGGTCCCGGGCCAGGCTCTGCCCAACCCTGCCCTCCACGAGGTCTTCCCCGCCCTCGGGCTCAGCGGGACTCAACGATTAAGCAGCAAGGATGTGTTCTTCATCGTCCGCATCATAATAATCACGGAGATTCGCCGTGAATGCAGTCATTCCTGGAGGCTTTGAGGATGGCCACTCAAACCAGGGAGGAGGAACTGGCGAGGTCGATCGGAACACTCCTGTTTGCCCGGCGAATGGCGGCATTACCACCTCCTGCGGCGCTGCAGATGGACGTGGGCCCCCCAAAGCACGCTGTGTCCAGTAGCCTGTGCTCCCGCCCCCTTGTCCCCGGAACCCCACCAGGCTCACCGCCAGCTCCTGAGCCCCACAGGCACCCACTGATTTAACCTCCTGGCCTCGGGGGTAACGGAGCAGGAAATGCGTGTGGGTTTAAGAACGGTCGGGATAAAACGGTAGTATCCGAACCATCAACAGCTACTAAGAGATAACTTTTAAAGAGGCTAATTTGGGTCAGGGTTACATTAAATATACTTTGTCTGCATCTGCCATTCATCCGTCTCTGTCAGGCCCAGCCAGGGACCCTAAGAGGGCTGGGAAGAGTTTTAGACCTTCATGGAAAAAAGGAAGAAAAAAGCAAGGAAGAAGGGAGAGGGGGAGCCCCGTCCCCGCTGGCCAGCCAGGCTCCCCACCAGCGTGGAGGGCAGAGCACCCTGCAATGCCCGCAATTTGGTACCATCACCGGTCTGTGTGCGGTGAGACATGCGGCCCTGCCGGGGGCGGCTGAGGGGACACGAGGGGACACCGACAACTTGTCTCCCGGCTCCTCTTCCCACCCCACCCCCCGCCCCATCAGTTCAGCCAGCTCCTCCCTGCCCGGAAGCCGCCTCTGAACTTTCAGACCTGCTCGCCATCCTGGCCACACACCCCGGGACAGCACACACCTGGGGGCTTCCCTGCCTGCCCCTCCCTCCGCGAGGAGTGCTTTCCACCCTCTCCCCCCCCCATCTCAGCACGGCACACGCATAAAGCCCGAAAAGTCCCCACCCTTCCCATTTGTCTTCATCCCCTTTATCAGGAAGGGGTGCGACGTTTCATGAAGAACAGATGCTTCAAAATCCTCACCTTCTCTGCGGCCACCTGGAGTCGGTCCCTCGTCCGCTCTGCCCACCGTGAATTAAGGGAGGCCGGCTGGGAAGCCACCCCCCGGGGGAAGGACGAGCCTATTGACCGTGGGCTCCCAGAGTGTGGGGCCCTTCTTTGCCTTTATTGTCCCGATTCCTGGCACACAGACGCGGACAAACCCGACCCCGGTCATTACCGAAGGATTCAATTATCTTTACTGCGCCGCCCCGCCCGGCTTCCAGGAAAGCTCCGCGTCATTAGGTAATAGCTACCATTTTCTGGGCACTGCCTGCGTGTTAGGGGCCCATTTCACCTCATTGAGTCCTTGCAAGAGCCCTTTGAGGCACAGATTAGAATGATGAATAAAAAGAGATTAAGTAATTTGCCCCAGTTCAAGAATCTAGTGAAGCGCAGAAGTGGGATTCAAATCAGATCTTCCTCTGACTTTTGGTAACAGTTAAAAATGAATGGTCTTCACAGGCTCACTGGTCTCAGGTCATCAGAACATTCATTCACACACGGCAGCCCAGCCCCGAACGCCCCCGGGGGTGGAGGGGGAGGGGGGCTGTCCAACCCACAGCCCGCGGGCCGCACGCGGCCCAGGGTGCCTGTGAATGCAGCCCCACGCAACATCGTCAATTTGCCTAAAACCTTTTTTTTAGCTCATCGGTGTTGGTCAGTGTCTGTGTATCGAATGCGGGGCCCGGGACAGCTCTTCTCTTGCAGCGTGGCCCAGAGACGGCAAAAGGCTGGACACCCCCGGGGCGTCAGAGCGACAGAAGGTGAGCTGAAAACCTAGCACACGCCCCCGAAACTGCAGCGTGGGCACACCCACGCCCGCCTTCCCACTCCGAGACCAACACGTGGGACCCGCTGGCTGGTCCCTCGGGACAAGCAGCGAGCGCACCGTGGGACCCGCGTTCTCCAACCTCACTCGTTCCGGGAGGCTGCCTGCCCGAGGAGCGACAGGTGCGAAAACCAAATCACACTCACGCTGGTGCTTTCCCATGCGTCACCCAAGAGACACGTGGCCAATGGCAAAGGCACCGGCAGAAAAGGGCTTCGGTGGGGTGGGGGGGGAGGCCTGTGGCTTTGCTCCGCCGCTGACTTCTCTCTGGCAGCCGCCTGGTCGGCAACGGGGCTGTCGGAGAGGGAAGACGGCAGAGAACCGGGTGTGGGGGTGCGCTGTGCATCTCGCCGTGTTTTCGTCCCCCACAAAAGGGCAAGGCAGAGACCAGACGGGGGTTCAGACTCCTGGCATTTACACAGCCGTTGGCAAACATGGCCCAAACGGTCCCTTGAGCGACCCTTCTTGACTGAATGTGGTTTCATGGGGGACGGAAACCAGGGTCATGAACAGGATTTTGACACATCGAGGGTCGGCGACAGGTGAGTCTGTCGTCACTAACTCGAGTCACTTCTTACATCGTAAGCCCAAGTGTGAGTAGAGCCTTCCCCCAGGGATCCTGGCCCGTGTCCGGGTTGCACGCATGGGGCTCTGCCGTACTCGCCGGGAGGGGTCCCTCTGGCCCTTCCATCTGCACTGACGCCACCCAGAGGTGCTAACTGACCCCCCCCCCCCGACGCTGACGGTGGCTCAGCTGCGTTAAGCAGACACGTGCGGAGCCGGGAAGGGCCGACTCCGTCCGAGTTCATTAACGAGGACAGAGACAGTGCAGCCCCACCCAGGAGATGTTCGCTCTTTACTGGGAAATTTGAAAACCACGTTGCTCTGAGGAAGGAAACTCCGGCCCCCGGCGCCTCCCGCGAGGTCAGCCGCAGCCGTCCATCCCTAAGACACTGGGGAAGCAAAAGTGTGGGGCTACCAGCAGGCCCCTGACCATCCCCCCCGAGGCTTGAATCAAGCACTTTGTAAATGTTGCTTCGAGATGGTGTCCCCAAGCTGCCCCTGCCCCAAACCTGGGGGCTGTCCCCACACCTTTCACCCCACACCCCTTCCGTACCAGGACTCACTGCCCATCTGAGGCCCCTCCCGTCAGCTAAGCCCACAAGCCACACCGGTGCTAGCACAGAAAGGAATCTAGCCCCATCGCGGTGAAGGTCCAAGTCTGCTGTCAGGTGGCGGGGGTGGGGTGGTGAGTGCGAAGGGGAAGGGCTCAGGCAGCGCAAATCGCCAGGTACAGAGCCTGTCAGGAGGACGCAAAGCCCGGCACAGCGAACGTAGCCGACAGTGTTGTGGTGACCGCGGATGGGGCCGGGTGGGCCGGCAGGGAGTCCCTTGGCAGGGTCTCTGGGTGTCTGATCCCTACGCTGCACGCTGGAAACTCACCTGATGTTACAGGTGTAACTGATAAATAAAAAGTAAAATAAGTACTTTTTAAAAATTTCCATACTACAGAGCCCTGGCTGGTGTAGCTCAGTGGATTGAGCATGGACCTGTGAACCAAAGGGTTGCTGGTTCGATTCCCAGTCAGGGCACATGCCTGGGTTGCAGGCCAGGTCCCCAGTTGGGGACACGTGAGAGACAACCACACACTGATGCTTCTCTCTCTCTCTCCCCCTCCCTTTTCTTCTCTACAAATAAATAAAATCTAAAAAAAAATCCATACTACAAAAAAAAGTCAGCAGCAAAGTACCAAAATTGTTCACTTAAAAAACTCTGTTTAAAAACAATCTGCTCACCAAAAAACCCATTTTTTTAAATTTATATCATCAAGAAAAGTAAACTTTATTTATTTTAAAGCGTAAGTTAAAAATTCCTGCCCTGGCTGGTGTAGCTCAGTGGATTGAGTGCTGGCCTGCGAACCAAAGGGTCACCAGTTGGATTCCCAGTCAGGGCACAGGCCTGGGTTGTAGGCCAGAACCCCGGTGGGGGCCACGTGAGAGGCAACCACACATTGATATTTCTGTCCTCTCTCTTTCTCCCTCCTTTCCTCTCTCTCTAAAAATAAATAAAATATTTTTTTTTTAAAATCCTTTTCATCCTTAAGTACAAAACACACTTTCTGATCATCCTTTTCATCGTATTGGCACCTCTCAAAATCAATTTTAAAATGCTCACTGTTCGTAAAGACAAAAAAAAAATGCCTGTGCTAGAAAAGTCATAGTCAGACTAATAGCTGTGAGCACCGAGAACCTCGTGAGTGCAGTGGGAACCATGAATGAGCTGCCTGCCACGGAGCCCGGGGTCTTTCCCGGGGAATTAATACTACGGAGGCCCGTGAAAGATTAATCGAGACACGCAATCAATAACTTCTCAAGTGCTAATAAGCGCTGCCTGGCTCGGTGACGCGCGGGGCCGTTCATCACGTTTGGCCGTGGGGAGACTTATGGAGGATCCACAGTCCAATGCAGGGTGAGGTCATGCAGCACTTAGTAGATGAGCCGGCGGAAATTTATGCTGCGCATCTCACTTTCCGAAGATCGGGGAAATCATTTCTGATGCCCTCCCCCCCTTTTTTTTTAAGAATTAACAATGAAAGAGGCTGCCCCTGCGTGGCGAGGGGAATAATGAAGAAAGGCAGGACACCGTTCCCGCGACAGCCGGCCTCTGTCACCATCGAACGCCTTGGAAACGAATGAGCTTTTTTTTTTCCTACTCTCTTTTCCACCCGAGGATCAACTTTTCCCGGAAAATTTTCGAAAGTTACGTGAAATATCTTTTCAGATCATGCAGGTTCCTACCCTCAGCCAAGCCGAGGGACCCACAGGCCGTGCGCGTAAATGAGCTAATGGGGAATTAACAGCTCGTAAAGGGTAGGTCCTGACCCCGAGGGGCCTCGCTGAACTTTGCGCCGTGACAGCCTATTAATTAAAGGCATCAAACTGTAGGTTTTGTAAATTAATCTCCAAAGCAGGGTTACAACCACGGGAAGGTACCCAAGCAAATAGATGGGCTACAATGAGTGTTTTCCCATGTTCAGGAAAATAAACTAAGCAATTACAAGCAAGCGGGGGGGCGGTCGGGATTCCTCGGCGTCACTAACGACCAGAAAAGAGGCTGGAGATGTGCCTGCAGTAACCGTTGAATTAAAGTTTTAAGGGACGATACACGAAAAATGTAAAAAGGACCCTCTCAGAGTTTCCCTCACCACACCAAACTGGCGGATAACACCTTTTAACAAGTGAGCTGACAGACCCTTAAATTGAAGGAAGACTCTCCTGTGGGAAATTTTGATATTTATGGTGCTGCTGGTCCAATCACGTTGCCCGTTTTTCTCATCAGAAATTTCTGACGGACGATGAGATGAAAGCGCCTCCTTCCCAGCGGCTACGGCTGGCATGAGTGACCCCCCCAACACACACACACACACGGACGCACTGTTAGACCTCAGACTGCTCGCTGAAATTTATTTGAAATGACCCTTCTTTAAAAAAAGGTTTATTGATTGGAGAGAGAGAGAAACATCGACTGGTTGCCTCCTGTTCACACACCAACCGGGGATCGAACCTGCGACCTTTTGGTGCACAGGACACCGCTCCAACCCACCGAGCCACATGGGCCAGAGCTTGAAGCGCCCCTTTTGAAGTGTCCTTCAGAAGTCCTTGAGTTGACAGTGTCTGTGGTGTCGGATCTTTCCATTCACAGCTCGATTTAATACGGACACGGCAGAAATCACACTTCGGCATGTGGAGCGCACACACGGAGGCGTGGCAACCAGGGTCACGGCTGGCCCCACCCAAAGTCACCGGAGGTTGAGGGCAGCGTGCGGGAGGGGTGGCACGTCCCTCGGTCCGCACGCCCTGGCCCGAGTTTCCCAGAAAGCCCCCCGGGGACAGGACGAGGTGCAGAGCCGCTGGGTGGCACAGTTCAGCCCCCCCGACCCCGCAGCTGCAAGGACGGCATCCCAAACCCAGTGACACCCCTCCCTGTAGGCTGGAACCGGGCTGGTGCTCTGCTGGCAGTGGGGTAGGCCGGCGGCGAGCGAGCTGGGCTCCAGGCTGCTCCTTGGTGAGCAAACCGTGAAGGGGGGAGAGGCTGCCCGTGAGTCTCTCTGGGAAGTGAGGAAAGCTGCCCCGGGCCCCCAGCAAGCTCCTCCTCAAGTGTCCTTGGCCAGACGTGGGTCGCGTCCCCTCCTGAGCCCACCGTGAAGGTGCTCCTGGGCCTGCAGTGCTCACTGGGTCGGCTCCACACCGGAGACCCATCCCCGAATCGTGGGGCCGAGACCCCGGGGGCTGAGACTCCGAGGAGCCGCGCACGGCGGGCGGGCCCCCCACACGCCGCAGGCACACACAGAGCTCCGGGGAGGGGCCCGGCCCCGGCCCCAGTCTCGGGGTTGCTCCCGTGAGAGACGGGTGCGGGCCTCACACACGCCTGGGCGTCCACATCCTCACGTGCGTGCAGTTAAGTTGCCTGCTCACGCGCAAGATCTGGCTTGATGAGTTAATTACACCAGAAACTATAACTAATTACGAAGGTGCAGCTCCAGGTGACAGGCGCGTAATCACAGGGTAATTAGCCCTGCTGTGTGGATCGCACCGTTTTAATGAAATGTAGAAGCTGCACGGCAAATAAACACCTCGTTACCCGGCGAGTGCCACGGGCTCAGGATTGCTAGGAAGCCACCTATCGGGAGGCCAGGTCGCCCCTCGATGGATCAGCCGTACCTGCTGCGGGTTCGTGCCTGCTCGTGCCCCGTGAACCGGCAGAGTCTGGTCGGAAAACAGGCGGTTGCTTGTTTGTTTGAACCAAGGTGTGTGTGGGGGGGGAGGGGTGAGGGTCACAGGACTTTTCGTCAGGGTTCAGTTCACGGCACCCGAAAAAGCCATGATGTAGGGGAAGAACAAAGGAACATGAAGAAAAAACAGGAGAAAAAAAAAAAAAAACTCTCAGATTAAAGAAAAGTCTGAAATCAAAACAGCGCACACGGCTGAGCAGGTGTGGGCTCCAATGAATGAGGTGTCGCTAGTTTTTCTCAAGGATTTTGGGGTGCACCTCCGTCCCCCTTGCACGGGAGAACGGGCCCAGGCTATCCCAGGCCCCCCTCCTCAGGGTTTCCTAGACAGGAAACCCACCTTTTACCAGGGTCCAAGCACACACCCTCCTAGTGGGCGTGTTCTCCCAGAAAGCAGGGGGGAAGCAGTTTAAAAAAAGAAAAAAAAAAAGCCTCTGACCAATGGTGGGTAGTCACACTCGTCTGGACAAGTTAAAAAATAGTACAGCCTCAGAGGCCTCAACACCACCTTCCCACGGGGCAGCTGCACCTTGGGGAGCATGCCCCTCCCATCAGACGCCCCCAGACCCTGGCAAGCTGGGCTGTGACTCACCGAGTAGCCACATGGAGTATGTCCACATGGTCCCCATGGGGGCATTTCCGCTCCATTACTTGGGAAACAGAGAGGCTTACGTCCATTTAGATAAGCAAGAATTTAAAGCAAAAGAAAAGGTGATTTTTTTTAATTGTGATATATGCATTTAATGAAAGGCTGTTCAGCAACGAAAAAGGAACCATCTATTGATAGATGCAAGGAAGGAATCGATTTCAACGGCGTTACATTGAGTGGAAGCAGCCAGACCCAAGAAAACACGTGCGGTTCTTCCCCGCACACAAACTGGGAGAACAGGCGAAATTAACCCACGGGGCACAGAACCCCGACAGCGGCTGCCGACCCGGGGGGAGGGGGATGCGGGGGGCCTGCAAAGGGTCACGCAGAACTCTCCTGGGTGAGGAGAGCGTGCTGCCCCTCGTCGGGGGTGGAGACTCCATGAACAGTGACGTCGTGAAACCCAGGCACCACAGATCCGTGCGCCTCGTTTACACAAACCTTCACGCACACACACGCTCGGGTTCACCACATCCAGAGCACGAGGCTCCTCCCCTCGCGGCATCCTGGAAGGCGCCGGCTGGGAAGACGGCAGAGCGGGAGGGCAGGGCCCAGAACGGGCGTCAGGAAACGGAGCTTCCAGCTGGGCGCCGCATCTCCCTCGCCTTCTTCGTAGAGACGACCTCGGCAGAGATGCTGACCGCGCCAGCTGGACCGTTCCGGACAGAGAAGAGGCTGTCGTGGCAAACCGCCATGCTCATGTCCACGAGCCCTGAGACCACCGTGCACCAAAGTCCTCACACTGAAGGAACGGCCTCCCTCGGACAGGCCTCCACCACGTGTCCTTCTGGTGGCTGCCACCGCATGGCGCAGTCAAGGAGGCGAGACCTGCCGTCAGGTCCGGAGGACCTGCCTGCTCGACCCAACGCGGCGAAGATGAAATGTCGGGAACGGGGACAGAGAGGGAGAGAAACTCTGCGTCTGTCCGATGACCACGTCGAGGGTCAGGAGTGTCTCTGGAGGCTTGCTCCGCTCAGTCCGCGGACGCTCGGAGGCCGCCCAGCCCTGCGCGGCGTTTCTCCCCGCGCCCCAGGAACGAACACCCCTCCAGCCCAGGTGTCGTCTCCTTCCCTCAGGTGCTCCCACGTACATTCTGCATCCCCAGGAGCCGAGATAACGTCGAGATTCGGTCCTGGGCCCGGGCCACAGATTTCTGCACTTGGCTCCGGAGACAGCGCCCAGGTCACGTCCCGACGCTGGCGTGCTCCGTGGCTCCCGGCACTGCCTGAACTTTTCGTGGATGCCCTCGGAGGAGGCGCAGACTCCTCAGGCCCACGCAGGCCACGTCATCCTGTTACCCTGCAGCCAACCGAATGTGCTGCCTGCCAGACCCCCGTGCGGGGTTCAGTCGGTGACTCGGGGTGTGGGAACGAGGTACAACAGGACAGGACACACACACGCGGCATGCACAGTCCGTGGATTCACAACAGTCAGATTCCAGCTCCACTCGCCTGCTCACTGTCCACGCAAGACCTGCTGGCAGGTGTCGGCTGTGATTCTCAGGGTCCTCGTCTGTAAACACTCACACCTGCCCGGCCCCCTCACAGACGGTCGGCTGTGGCGCCCTTCACGGGGCTGGCGCAGGACCCAGGATCAGAGGACAAGGTTTACGAGGCGACCCAGCCCTGAGGACGGCCGGTCGCGCAGGTCAGGAGCCAGAAAGGACTTTGCGGACGTGCTCTGGCGGGGGGTGGAGGCGGACGCCCCACTGTGCCCGCAGGCTGACTGTGTGCGCCCAGGCCAGAGGGGTGCGTGGGGGGGGCAGGGGCGCCGCCCCGGAACATTCTCTTGCAGCAGCAGGAGGGCAGACCCGAGAGTTCAAGCTCCTCCCCGGGGAGCCACGGTCACGGGAGCCATCCTGCACGGATGCACAGTTCTGAAAATCAGAAATGCAACCGAGTCAAAAGTCAGCATTTTCTTAGATTTTTTCAAGACCCAGCCCAGATGGCACATGACTTTAATCCAGAGTATTTGCAGTGACACAGCAGTGGTGACAGGCACGCACCACGGATGCCCGGCCACATGCGACAGTGCCAGGCCACGCACCCAGGGCTCCGTCTGCCCTGGGGAGACTCACCAGGAGGGTGCTGTCCAGAGGGCGAAATGGAACCTGCACCCCCCACCCCCCGCCCCCACGCACACACAGCCCGAACACCGCCCGCTGACACCGGCCCAGCCAGCGGCGCGCGCCTGGCAGAGTTCGCTCGGTGGACGCCAAGCCCTGCGGTGGCACGGGAGTGGCGTCAGGCACTGGCACGCCGGCCTGCGGGAAGGACGTGACGCTCTGGCCCTGAGAGAGGTCACCTTCATCATATGGCTCCGAGGCGAGTCAGGCCAGATGAACCTGAAAATCACACCCCCTCCACAGGCAAACGTGTCCTCAGTACCTAGTTTCTCTGGGATAAACCGACAGACTCTGCGGACCTACTACGTGGGAGTCACTCAGTGGTGTGCAACAGTGCAAACATCATTTGGAGGGCCGATCTCAGCTCAGAACGACCTGTCCTGGTTGGAGGTGATGCCTGTCTCCCAGTCTGTGACCCAAACCCGTGGGGTTAGGGGGCACGTCCTTCTCAGTCAACACCTCGTGCCCAGTGCCCAGCACATGAACGCTTGTGGACTAAAAAGCACAGGGTGACAAGTTTGGGGATTTTCCTGGCGGGGGTCAGGGGTGCAGGACATTTAAAGACAGACCACACAGCATCCCTGACCTCAAGGAGTGAACAGGCCTCGCTGGGCACAGACGACATCACAAAAGATGGGGAAGCCCAGCTCGGTCATCACCCCCCAACAGAGAGCCAGACGCCCCAGGACAACACATCTCCCACGTAACCCTGCCTGCTGGGGCCCCTTCTGCTTTCCCCTTCCAGAAGTTCCGGCAGCCCACACCTGGCACGTCACTGGTCATCCGGTCTGAAGGGGGGGGCTGAGTGTCCGGAACTGGACCAGCCTGGACGCCCAGCAGGAAGGTCCCCAGGCAGAGATGGCGCTGAGACCTGGGCCAGAGCGTCAGGAATCCGGGTTCCAGGGTGGACCGCCCACTAACTAGCTCACCGTGAGTCTGAGCAGGTTTCTTCACCTCTCTGACTTCGGCAGAGCCAGCCGACGGACCCTGAACGATCACTCACGTGCTCCCCCAGGTCACGGCGCCGCCCTTCCGCACTGACGACGGCAGCCCATCGTTCAGCGCACACCAGTCTCCCCGGGGCGACTCCGGCCGCATCTCAGCGCCGTCCACGAAGGGTGCCTCCGCCGCCCCTGTTTCGCCACTGAAAAGGCAAGCGGGGACCGTGTTTTACTGAATGTCAGCACAGCGCAAAGTACCCCCGGCCCAGGCGCTGGGTACCACCCTCCACGGCCTAGCGTCAGCTCTCATTAACGCCACGCTTCTCGGCAGCACGCCAACTTCCAAACCTCCCGCTCCTTCACCCTCAGTTCCTGACTCTGGAACTCACTGCTTTAAATGCGAGGACCGCACCCCATTGATTACAGCAGACCAGCGTAATCAACACCCTCCGGGTGACCACGGCGCCTCACGTGGTCCTCCCCATCACCGGTCTGCGACAGGCGGACTGCCCGCCGTTCCTCCACAACGAGGCGGGGCCTCAGGGGGCCGCGGCCCAGCGCGTCTCGGCCGAAAATCAAGCTCCCAGCTCTCCGCGCCCTCCACGGTCTCACCGGTCCGCAGGGGCTTCCGGACATCTCCGGCAGCAGAACCCTTTTCCGGAAAAAAGGCGCACGTGGAAACTCAACGTACGAAACACACTAGTGACAGGCCATCGGAAGTACGCGATGCGTGAGTAAACACAGGCGTACGAACGTCTCATTACCACGCCAGCCCCTGGAGACAGCCAGGAGCCCCGGAAAGCCCCCGGAACCTGAGCTGCTACGGAGCCCGGCAGCTTCCCAGGCTCGCACAGCGCCCCACGCGGCTGGCAGCAGAGGGTTCCCGACGACGAGTTTCCTTGGACTCTGACGATTTCCCATTGCAGGGACCCAGGAGCTTGAAGGGAGGCGAGCAGGAGGGCCCCCCAAAACAAGAGAGACGCCCAGACTTGCAGCGCGTGCTCCGCTCACCTGAACTACAGGGCGCGGCGCCAAGATGCGCGCGCACTCGCTGCTGCTTGGCCGACCGGGCTCCCGCTAGACCACATCGAGGCACGCGCTCCGGCCTCGCAGGCCACGGAGCCGCGGAGAGCACACGTGTGCACGGTCGGTCACGCGGTCTTCTGTAGCACTGGATGTGAGCGGGACCCACGAGCCTGAATTTTCTTTTTGGCAAAGATTATTGTTGAAGAGCTGTAATTTTTTTTAATTAACGCTAGAGTTATAAGTTTAAATACAGTTCCGGCCAAGATGGACGAGTAGGTAGAAACCCTTCACTTCCTTGCGCTGCCAAAAGGAGGATAACAACCAACCTAAAATCAATAAACCAAAGGTGCCAGAAAATCAAACTGCATGGAACTCTGACAACCAAGAAATTAAAGAAAAAAATCAACCAGAACAACCGGACCGGTAAGGCTGCAGACCACAGCGGCTGACTCAGGAAAACCGTGGTGACCGATGTGGCAGACCATGGGGGCGGGGCTGGCTGCCAGCTCAGCTGGCTGAGCCGGAGGGGCTGACGTGAGGGGAAACTGAGACTCAGAGCTGACTGTGGACCTCGGTGGCTGCTGTGGCGGGAGACACTCAGAGTCTCACAGGAGAGTTCACTAAGAAGTGCACTGGAGTGGAGCAGGCCAGCCCCACTCTTCCCTCCCGGGCCCTCCCCCACAGGCAGCAGGCAGAGTTGCCCTGGTGGGGGGAATCCCTAAGCCCCCCCCCTTACAACCTATCAGCTGCATCAAGACAAAGAACTATGGCCCAAATGAAAGAACACAGCAAAACTCCAGAAAGGGAGCTAAGTGATGAGGAGACAGCCAACCTGTCTGATGAGAATTCAAAGCCCTGGTCATCAAAATGCTCAGAGAACTGATTGAGCTTGGTCGAAAAATGAAAGACACCCAGAATGAAATAAAGCAAAAATATTCAGGGCACCAACAGTGACAGGAAGGGAACCAAGACTCAAAGCAACGATTTGGAATAAAAGAAATAAATAATCATCCATCCAGAAGAAATGGAAGAAACAAGAATTCAAAAAAGTGTAAAGAGTCTCTTACAAACCTCTGGGACAGCCTGGAACATTCCAACTTCCAAATCATAGGGCAGCCAGAAGGAGAACAGCAGGAAGAAACTGAAAACTTATTTGAACAAATAATGAAGGAAAACTTCTCCAATCTGCCAAAGGAAGTTCAGGAAGCCCAGAGAGTCCCAAAGAAGTTGGACCCACCAAGGCACATCATCGTTAAATTACCCAAGATTAAAGATAAAGAGAAAATCCTAAAAGAAGCAGGGCAGGGGGGTGGGGGGAGGAGGCAGTCACCTACAAAGGAGTTCTCATAAGACTGTCAGCTGACTTCTCAAAAGAAACCTTGCAGGCAAGAAGGGGCTGGAAAGAAGTATTCCAAGTCATGAAAGGCAAGGACCTACATCCAAGATTGCTCTATCCAGCAAAGCTGTCATTTAGAATGGAAGGGTGGATAAAGTGCTTCCCAGACAAGGTCAAGTTAAAGGAGTTCATCATCACCAAGCCCTTATTATATGAAACGTTAAAGGGACTTATCTAAGAAAAAGAAAATCAAAATATGAACAGTAAAATGATAACAAACTCACAACTATCAACAAATGAACCTAAAAGAAAAAAAAAAACGAAGACAAAAACTAAGCAAACAACAGAACAGGAACAGAATCAGGGAAATGGACATCACATGGAGGGATTTCAGTGGGCGTGAGGGAGGAATGGGGGAAGGTGCAGGGAAGAAGCAGCATAATTAGTAGGCATAAAATAGACGGGGAGAGATTTAAAAATGGTCTAGGGAACAGAGGACTCAGAGAACTTGTATGTACAACCCATGGACATGAACTAAGGGTGGGGGGATGCTGGAGGGTTGGTGGGGCAGGGTGGAAAGGGGATGGGGGAAAAATTGGGAAAACTGTAATAGCATAAGCAATAAAAAATACTTAAAAAAGAAAAAGTTTAAATACGTGCTCCCATCTCCAAGTTTCCCCAAAAGACCCCGACCCAGGAACACGCATCGCTGTCCTCCTGGTGTGGCGCCTCCCCGTCCGTAAGACGTGGGGCATGATGCGACGTGAGGAGGTGGTTTGGCCTGTGTTTTTAAGCAGTTTAAACTCCGTACAAAAAGATGGGTGCACATTGAGTGTCCACACGCGCGCCGCCCTGGGGCCGGCCCTGCTGGGACACGAGGGCTGCGCGGCCCTGAGCGCCCGGGGGCACCGTCGGGAGGAAGCAGGCTCCTTCGGGGCAAGCCAGCATCCCCGCGTGCCCGACTGCAGCAACACAGCCCTGGATACTCTTTAAAAGCTCCCTTCGCAGACGCGGTGCTAATTTGGCATTTTGTAGGTCCCTGATGTCTTACCAAGTGTCAAAAATAAAACAGCAGAGCAATAGGCTCCAAAGATTTTCTTAAATAATACATAGTTTGGGTGCTGAGTAATTTATTAACACAACCATTAATGCCTGAGATGTTTTTGTCAAGTTTTGCAAAAATGCCGTAAGTGTTTAAGATGCCATCCGCACAGGCAAGCGGCCAGGAGAAAGGAGCTCCATTACCTAGGACTTTATGGAATATTTGTGAGAGCCAATTTAAAACAGTTCCAGGCAGTCGGCCAACGTGCAAGACAGTTGCTTCGTTTTTCTCATCCCGGCTTTTTGTGTAATTCAACAAAACACCAAATGAAGAGAATCTGAATAATTTTAGGGGCCCTGAGAACACTTTTCTTGCGATTGTTCAACAGACTCATAGATTTATTTTTATGTCGTTATCCCCGTCTTCCCCAAGGAGCCCCGAGATGTCCTCAGAGCTCAGTTCACTACAAAAATGGCTGGTCCCTGACGGGTTTCCAGTCCCATCTTCCAGGCTGGGAGAGCACCCGCAGCTGAGGGAGGGTCCCAGCCGCGCCCCGTGCGACCAGACGGACAGATGGGCCGTGTGCACATATCCGCACACGTCACCCCCGAGTCCCCGGGGAGAGGGGTCTCTTCCCCAGCTGGGGTTGCTAGCCTCAGCCTCGTCAGCGTGCTGGATGGGGCAAGCCCCCAAGCGACAGCCACACTTGACCAAGGAGGGGGCACGTGGATGCCAACGATTTGGGTAGAAGTCAACTTTCCATTGGGAAAGTATGGCTGAAATGAACAGTACAAACTAACTTTTCTTTCATGCAGACTCACTCACTCAGGCCAGGTGAAGGGGTGTCCTTTACTAAAAAAACAAACAAACAAACAAAAAAACTGTGCTTGAACGTAGCTGAGCTCACAGAAAGCACAGAACCCCCGGAGGCTGAGCGTGACAAGAGATGCCAGAGGAGGACGTGGGCCCACAGACAGTTGGTGAGCCCAGCCCCCAGGCCTGGACACCAGGCTGGCGGCCCACCAGCTGCTCAGCACACGCAGCCTGGGCCCGAGGCAGGCAGGGAGCGCGGACCGAGCCTCGGGCGGGGTGCAGCATGAGGCCTCTGTGAGCTCCTTGGGCCGTCCCGTCCTGCAGCCTTGGGTGGTTAACAAGGTCAGCCATTCTCTGTTTTTCTCCTTCAAAACTCCCTTTGCCATTCGTGGCCTTTTCATTTTCGTACAGATCCAGAATCAATCCATCCCTTAAAAGGCTGCAGGGTTTTACTGGCACTGCACTGAATCTACAAGATGCACTTGGAAACAGCGGCATCTTTTCAAAAGTGTGCCTTCCAGCGGGAGGATGACAGGGCAGGCCTCTCCGAGTGAGGGTCTTCCTGAACTTCCTTCAGCGATGGTCTGCACCGTTCGGTGCGGAGACCTTGCACACTGCCCCCGAGACGTACCGTTCGGTGTTTCACGTTTGTGATGTTGCAGGTACTTCCCTAAGATTTCCCTGCTCACCCCCGTGGAACAGTGCGCAGAACTGGAGTCATGACTCTCCTGGCGCTGCCCATCGAGTCCGATGGTTCACCTGCGGTTCTTCGGACCTTCCATCGCACTCTCCGTCCGACACCAGAACACACGGAGTCCAGTTTCTGAGCCACTTTCTGTTTGCTGAGCGGTTTCCCCAGGAGCGCTGGCAACTCTGGTTCTTTCAAAGGAAGATGCAGGAACCATGTTTCCAGCTCACCTCAGTTAGATCAAAGTACATCAGAACTAGAACCCTCTCCGACCGCCCACCCCCAGCGCAGGCTGAGCTGATGCCCACCCAGGCGGCACACTGGGCCCGCACCCCCCTCCTGAAATGACCTGCGTGTGAGGTCACCTTCCTCCTGGCTTTCCTTGAGCCTGAAAACAAGGGCCGTCTTTCTACATTTTACACCCCCAACACCTGCTGGAAGATAACACGCTCTCAATGAACAGTGACGGAGCCACACAGCCGAGCTCAGGTGGCGGAGTCCAGCATGCTCGGGGGTTCGCCGCTGGGTCGTAGGCGACCTCACCCGGTCTCCCGGAAGCCCTGGGGGCCGGGACGAGCAGACATAGTCACAGCTGTGTGCTGGTCTGGGCACAGCCTGCCCCTGCGGGGATGCCGCCTCCACACACCAGCAAACATGCGGACAGAAGGGCCCCAGCCAGGCCCGAGTCCCATACAGAGCAGCCCTGCGGACACTCCGGCCAATGTCGCGATGGACTCGTGTGTCCGTTTGCAGCATCTGAGGCTTCAGGGACGAAAGGCCAGCATGGTGGACAGAGGGCCCCGTTCGGACCAGAACTGACCGTAGCCAGGCAATGACATGGCTCAAATCTACAGATCACAGAGTCAAGGGGCGCTGTTAGCAACTGAAGCTGTGTCCCCCCAAAACTCGTACGTTGAAGCCCTAACCCCAAATGTGACCCCACGTGGAGGCAGGGCCTTTATAGAAGGACTGAGGGTAAGTGAGGTCAGGGGTTGGGCCGAGAACCCACATGACTGGTGTCCTCACAGGAAGAGGGAGAGACCCCAGGGGGCCCGGAGAGGGGCCTGGGAGGACCAGTGAGCAGGCAGCGCCTGCAGGACATGGAGCACAGCCTCAGGGGGCCCTGCCTGCCGGCACCGTGACCTTGGTCTTCCAGCTCCCAGACTGTGTGAAAGAAACTCCTGCTGTCAGGGCCACCCGGCCCGCGGCGTCCTGTGCGGCAGCCCCAGCAGACAGACGGACGCACCGACACAGCCAAAATCGCGGGGATGGGATCCTGCTTTGCCTTGGCCCTCCGCCACTGCCCCCTCACTCCCAGGCAGGCAGGGAACGCCGGAGGACGGCTCCTCCCACTCCCACCTGACCCCCCCAGCAGCACCCATAACGGGCCCTTCCCCCACCCATGGCCCCCAAGTGCACCTGTCCTGTGAGCACACCCCACCTGTGGACACAGGAGGGGCCAAGGGAGGGCCGGTTAGAGGGGTGCCGCCTCTGGGGAGGGATGCGTGACACCAGGAGAACTTGCCACACCCCACGCAGCACACACAGCCGCCTGCTTCAGCACCCCCCACCCCCATCTGGGGCACCCACACCCTCAGGACGAGGGCGAGGGGAGCGGGCACATCCAGACAGTGCACTTCCCACGTTCGCTGACAGCAGGCCAGCCGCCCACCCCCGGCTCCGGGCTGCCTCTGTGCAGCGGCTGCAGGAGCAGCGCAGGTGATGGAGAAGCCGCAGGGCGTGCGTGTGTTCACGCAAAACCCCGGGTCTCTACGGATATTTCAATCCGCGCAGAAGCCCCACTCCTCTGACGTCCCCAAGTCCCGCAGGGCCCACGCCTGGAACCGTGAGGCTCACCTGTCCCCTGACCTCTACGGTCAGCTCGACAGGACACGCATCTGCAGCCCTCCGCTGCCCGTGGGGTCTCTCCCGGGTGACGGCACCACAGTGGGGGCTGTCGTCCAGGCACAAGAAAACGGCCTTTGGCATCTCGGACCCACACCGCACGGGAGCCTCGTGTCTGGCTCCTCCTCCCTTTCACAGGGTCCCCGCGCTGGTCAGGCCTGGGCACGCCTGCAGCTCCGGGGGTGGGAGCGCCCATGGGACTCCCGGAGCACAGACGACCGGACGCGGCTGCATGTGAACGCGCACCAGAGGAGGCTGGGCGGCAGGGGCCCGGCAACCGTGCACTGGTGTGCAACTCTCAGTCCAAAATCACCTCAAACTAGGAAGTTAAAAAACATACAGGCTTTGGAGTGATCCGAAGGTAAGAATAAAGAAAGTTGCTGCCTGTTTCCTGGTTCAGGAGCTGGGGAACGGGCCCCACAGGGACAGCCAGGACCCTCTGTTGATGAAGAAAGCACCCCTCCGTGCCACTCCGGGGGGCCCCATCTCGGCCGAGGCTGCGTAGGCCTCGCAGGGGGTCAGCATCTGTGGCAGACGGCGGGGATGGTTCAAAGGCCCAGCATCAGATGTGCACCTGGCCCAACCAGGAGCAGGACGCGGCCTCTCTGTTAGATCCCATCAGCTCACATGCACGTGATCACACCCACGTGCCAAGGAAGCGAGGCTCGCAGCCTCTCGGCGCGTCTGGGAGGAAGAGGCCACGGTTCCAGCCTTCGCTGGGGGCTCCGCCACCCGTGACCTCAGAACCCCACCCCCAGGGGCCCGCATGGCAGAGGACGGGGAGCTGCAGAGGGGCCAGCTCTGAGCAGCAACCTTGTGACTCTGTTGTGACAAAATCACAGTCATACGTGGGAGGTGACTCGTTGGAATTCTTAACCTGGGCCACAAGGGCTAAGAAGTGAGGACGCTGCAAAATCAGAACCGGCCCGAGTCAGTGTGCCGTCCACCCAGCGGTCAGCCAGGGCAGGGCGGGGGACTCCACTCGGGCATCTCTGACGGGTTCCAGGGCCGAGACAAGGAAGGGGCGGCGGCCCTGGGCCTGGTCACACATGAGCTGCATGTTTAGCGTGTTGTCATCCTGTGAACACCCCCGACCGCCCTGTGGATCCGGGGCTCATGTGCCCACTTGGAGATGAAGGGACCCGAGACCACAAGTTCCTAAGAAGCCTCACAAGCAGGAAGAGACACAGCCCCCGGTTCCCAGGACCCGGCACCCACGGCGGGGTGTCCGCCGACCTGTGAAGCCAAGCCCCAGGGCACCGAGGCCTCAAAACCAGCGGGTGGCTTGTGTCCAAGGTCCTCCCTCCCAACGGAACGTGCAGCCTCCGGGCTTGGGGACAGCCACCACGGCACAGCTGCCCCCACGGGCAAGGCAGAGCGGGGAGGCCGCCCTCCGGCGCCTGACCCGTCCCGGCTCTTCAGAAGCTGCCTGACCCCTGCCAGAACCCTCCTTCACAGACGCCTGCAGAAGCGTCCGTCCGTCCGTCCGTCTTCTGAGAACTCCTGCAGGAGGGCTCCCCCTTGTCATTATGTTTAACTTCTCGGTAAGCCACCAGCTTTGGACGGCTAATAGGACCCGAGCTTCACTTAGTTCCTGGAAGTAATTATACCTTAAAAAAAAAAAAAAAAGCCTCCTGAATGGAGAACCTCGGCGGCCACACCCTACATCTCGATGCAGCTCTCGCAGCTCAGACACTTGCCACTTTAAACCCAAACACTCGCATTCTGAAAAAAAGGCTTGCCCACCCTCTGCCGAAAGGCCACCCCCTCAGGTCCCCTTCTTTAGACCTCCTTTGGGCTTCTCCTCCCTTCCCAGGACCATTCCCCACAAAGTCCCCTCGAACTGCGCGCCCTGTCTTCCTTCCCCTCTCTGTCAGTAATGAGGGAAGGCCCGGTGACAAAGCTCTGTGCCCGCAGGACGGGACTGCTGACTCGAGAACAGGCCCCGGCGGGGGCCCGGCCCACCATCAGCCAGGACCACAAACTCGAACAAGCTGCCTCTGTTCAACAGCCCGAGAGTGAGATTAATTATCCCCCAGCCCGGCACTGGGGCAGTCCCCGGGGCGGGCCACCAGCCACTCACCAAGCAGGACTTATCCGTCACCAGTGCCGAGGCCTTGAAAGGAACTCACATTCCTGAGCGATATTTGTTCCTACACTAATTTGGTTTTGGAAAACCCAGGTCTCCCTCCCAAGAAAGGCTCGTGAGAGAAAGAAGCGCAGGCTTTTAGCCTGAAAGAACGGGAGGGGGACTCCAGTTCCACTCTCCCGGCCTCTCAGACCCCTCCCGATTAACCTCTGACTTCCTTCCCAGGGGGGTTTAGAGAGGGTCCCTGCTCCACTTGTTTGTCCCTGTGACTTAAGACAAACCCAGCTGACAACGACAAAGCACTCCCTTTGTCCCCACATCAGTTAATTTAAAGGGGACATGTTTACTAACAGCTTAATCTATTTTGTACAAATACTCTTTCACATTCTTTCCTGCCATCAAAACAAAACCGAAAAAAAGCCTGCAAATATTGCACGCAAGCTTCCAAACGCATAAGCTGGCCTTCGCAGCCACGGGCCCGCCCTGCGGGCCGAGTCCCTCCGCCCTCCCTTTGTGAGCGGCCAGGACCAGCCGGCACTTCGAGTGGCGGCCGTTTCCACCGCCTCGCACTGCACACACAATGCCGCAGCCAGGGAAGGGTGCTTTGATCCGCCGGCTGAGCGGGAAGCAACATCGTGTTCCCCACAGAACACGGACAACAAGCTTAATTAGACTTGATACATTTAATAAGCAAACAACGCTTGTAATTTCACAAACAGAATAAACCGGACTGTGTTTCTGCAGCTATTTATGCAGTTCCAACAGGAAACATTTACTCCCACCAAAGTCATCAGCTGCATGAAAACATCAACACCAAGTCTGCAAAAGAAGTACTTACGTTTTGCTTAAATTGTACTTTAAACACGGAGTTATCTTTCAGATTGAATTTACCTATGAAGCCTCATGAAGTCAGAATGCGTGATCTCGTAAAATCAAGTCAGTCTTTAACTGTACTAATAAAAATCACATCTCAGTAATGGTGCTCCGAGGAAACCGCACCGTAAACTCACGGCTGAAGAGCCTGCCCCTGCAGGCACCTCCCGAACACCACCCTGACCACGGCCGAGGCTCTGTCACGGCCACAGCCTGCGTGCTGCTGGGAGCCCCAGGCCCGTGCAGCAGTCAGCGCGGAGGGCCCGCCGCTGGGCCGGGTGCGTCACGAAGGTGTTCATCACCTTCACCATGGATCCCAGGGCACAACGGCAACGTGAAACCAGGAACTAAAGAAACCTGTGCCAAGTCATGCTTCCCCATCTAGAGACGGAAGTAACTTTCGGGTTGCTTTTTGCGTTGCATCTGTAGGTTGCCTTGGGTGGTATGAACATTTTAACGATGTTAATTCTTCTAGTCCGTGCACAGTATGTGCTTCCATTTACTTGTATCTTCTTTACCATCCAATTTAAACGTGGGCACAAGACCTGAACAGACATGTCTCCCAGGAGGACACACAGAGGGCCCGGGGACACAAGGAAGGACTCTCAGCGTCACCAGCCACCAGAGAGAGATGCAAATTAAAACCACAGGGAGGTATCACCTCGCACCCATCAGAACGGCCATCGTAAACAATTCAACAAACAAGCGCTGGAGAAGAGGGAACCCCGGTGCACTGCTGGCGGGAAGGCAGACTGGGGCAGCCACTGTGGGGAACAGGATGGAACTTCCTCAGAAAACTAAAGATGGAACTGCCTTTCCACCCAGCTATTCTGCTGCTGGGATTAAACTCTAAGGTACAATCCAGTGCAGAAGGACCTGTGCACCCCGATGTTCAGGGCAGCGCTGTTGACAACAGCCCGATAAGAAAGCCTACCGAACCCGCATCGCGTGTCATCAGCAGCGAAACGTGAGGTGTGCATCTCCACTACCCGAAGCGCCACTCTCCCTCGGCCAACAGTGGACGCTGGTGCCGCTTGTATGGTGAGGAAAGAAGAAACTAAAAGCATGGGGACTTTAAAAAAATGAGCTTTATTGTTTTCAGATGCTCTGTCCAGAGAACCCAAAAGAATATCCAGACAGCTATCAGAAATAATCAGAGTTTATCAATATGAGCCACACACAACAGTCAATACTATTTTTTGACCAGTAACAGGAAAGGGAAAAAATGTGATATTGTTCAAATGGAAAAAAAACTTCTCTCGAGGACAAGGGACAAGGCTGACCGAAGACAGGGAGACCTGCACGGAGACACGGGCTCAAGTCCGACTCGAGTCACCAGAAGCAACCACAGCACAGGTGGACGGAGACGCCACGCCCGCGCACAGGGAGACCCGGCGTCACCGCGAGTCCCCAGCTGCCAAGGTAGGTGCATAGAGCCACAAGCTCAGTCTCAGCGAGGGTTTCCGTGGAACGCGATGGGCTGACTTTCAGATGCACGCGCAGCAACAGAGCACGGCCGTGTGATCTCTGACAGAAGCCCAAAGGCGGTCAGAGGGAAAGTGGCCGTCTTTCCGACACATGCGACCGGGGTGACCGAACACCAGACGCGAAGCACCGTGACCTGCGATCCGAACCTCACGCCCCACACGACGATTCACCCCGAGTGTGTCCGAGGTCTGACACAAAAGGTCCGGCTGTGAGACTTTCAGAAGAAATCACAGCGGTGATTTCCACTACCTGGGCTCAGGCGGTTCTCAGATCTGACACCCCATGCACAAGCCACGAAAAACAAAAATCTGGGAACTCGAACCTCACCGAAAGGGGACGTGTCTGCTCTGCGAAAGCATTGTGAGGAAAAGAGAAGGACGTGCCACGGACAGGGCTAAGCATCTGCGTAGAAGTTCCCCAGCAAAGGGCCCGTACCCAGAAAACACAAAGTTCAAACACCCCGATTTTCTAGGGATGGGCAAAGACTTGAACTAACGCTTCACCAAGGAGCATACACAGATGGAAAGTGAGCAGCGGAGAAGATTCTGGACATCGCCTGCCTTCAGGGACCCTGAACCACAACAAGACGGCGCCCCCTGCACTGTAAGGAGGGCGCAGGCCCAGGGAGAAGGCGCACGCAGGCACAGGTGGGGGCGGGAAGCGACTGGTTCGCCCACCCAACCCCCTGCCAGGTTAAACACCGACCACACAGCCCTACATCCCCCGCTTAACTATTTACCCAGGAAAAATGAAAACCCCCCCCCCCCCCCCCCCCCCGGAGACCCGAACGTGCATCGTGGCTCCGTTCACGGAGGCCAGAGACTGGAAACAACCCCGTGTCCATGGTGCGGGGAACAGGAAAGCAAAGTGAGGCACAGTCACCTGGCAGAGCACAGCCCAGCAATGCAAAGGAACCGCACGTGTGTGTTACCGCATGACCGCTCCTCAGACGTGTCACACTAAGGGGGAAGGCCACGTCCAAAGGGTCACATGCTTTGTGACCCTAGACTTTCTTCCAAGGCAAAATCACAGGGACAGAAGCAGACGGGTGGTCGTCAGGGGCTGGGACAGCCGTCGTGACCCGATGCTGCGGAGCTCGGCGCTGGTGGCGGTCATGTGACTGCGTGCGTCAGCCAAAGTGCACGGACCTGCCCGATTCAAAAGGTGTGCGGGCTTTCCACCTCCATGCGCTTGTACTACGAGGCACAGAAACATAAATTTATAGGACAGTTATTGTTTCAAAACAGGAAGCAAAGGAAACACTGATAAGTGCAGGCATCCTAAATAAACAACATTACGTTTATACCATGTATCATACTGCAGCTGTTAATGTCACTAATACACCGGCCTGGAGTTCCTGCTCATAACTACCGCTCGGAACACAGACGGAGCAGCGGAGACACGTGCCTTCCAGCAGAGCCGTCACCTGGAAGAGGGGCCTTGAGTGTGCACAAATGTCCCACACCCCAACTCTCTCTTTTCCTAACCTTCCCATCGATCTGAGTCATGGCGCGTTAAAACCAGGGAGGAAATAGAAGCACAGGGTCGGCCTGGGAAACAATTAATTTATCTCACAGTGTCATCAACCCGGGCTCAATAAAAAGAATCTGAAACCCAATGTCCAGATGAAGATTATCTGCCTTTGTTTTCCATCCACTTTTTATGGTGTTTGGACAGGAATTTTTTTTTTTTTTTTTTTTTGAAACCTTGACTTTCAAGAGGTCACATGTGCGACATCTCCCTAAGTCTCCGTCTGGCCTCACAACGGGGCGGGTTCCCTTCAAGCTGCCGTGAGGCGGGTAAAAGGCGTGCCGGGGGAAAGCCAAATAAAGAGCGATCTCAAATAGCATTTTCTAAAAGGCAAACATCAACCTTGTAAGTATTAAAAGCACGTTCTAAAACCCACTCTGATGACAGTTTAAGAAAGCCGCTTTTATGTGCGCGGGGCCCTGCTCCGCGAGGTCTTTCAAACGCGGGTGTTTACCTAAAAATGCAGGCGAGGGCCGGGGCCGGCCTTGAAGAGGCGCCTTTTGATTGCACACGGCGAACTCCGTCTTTACCTAATAAATCGCCCCACACCTTTGTCTCGCCCCAGAAAGGCCGAGGGCTGCTGCCGCACAAGAACGTACAAGCCTCTCCAAAGGAGCAGGGCCCTGCCTCTGCGACTCCGCGCTTGTTGACTTAGAGTTTCTGTGAGTGACAATGCACATCACGGGGGCGCTTTTTCCCCAGCTCTGTCATCTGTGCTACTGAGCGCGCTTTGACTGAGATCAAAGTGGAAAGCTTCTAGAAAGATACACAAACCGCAGTGTGACAAATAGCAATGCTGTGTTTGACCCGGCAAACAATCAATTACTTTCATCCGTCCGGGGAGAGAATCCTGTGTTTTCAGTGCTAATTCCGAGGCCTGAAACGATGGAACGCCACCACACTCTCAAAGGGCAAGGAGCTCCGGGCGAGGAGAAGGCAAACGCAGCTCGCTCACCCGAGCACTGACGCCCTGCTCAGAGGGCCGCGCTTTCGGTCTGCCTGGAGCTCAGCACCGTGGAAGTCAAACGCGGCGGCGCGGGCTCAGGTGAGACACGCCCGTGCGCCCTCGGTTCTTGTTCTGGGTGGAAAAGTGCTCTGGGGCGTGCCTGGGTCCAACCAAACCAGGCGAAGAGAAGCTGTCGACAGGACCCAACGCCATGACCGCTGCCTGCTCCCCACGCAGGGCCCTTCCCCCAGGAACTGCGGTTAAGTGACCCTGGAACCGAACCCAGGTCGGGGGCTCCACGCGGGGCACCTGCCGTCGGCTTGGCACCGGCTCAGCAGTGCTCACACGTGCTGCCGGGTGAATCCCTGCCCAGGTCCTGCGAGGGGCACTCACTGTGCCCATTTTCCAGATGAGCAAACGGAGGCACAAAGCAGTCAAGGACTTGCCCTGGATCACACCCATCTAGTAAGCGCCAGAGCCTGGATTTGCACCTTAGTCCCTTCGCTTCTAAAACCCAAGCTCCCACTGTAGTCTATAATAAACACGGAAGTTGCTCTCATGGCGTAAGAAGGGGTGCGTTAGCCCTTCATCTCACACTCCTTCCTGAATCCGAGGTCCCCGGCTCACCCCTCCTGAGCAGTCTGAGTGGGGTGGGCCTTCCCCCTGGGAAGTGGTAAAGTCCACAAAGCTCGCAGGCATGGACGGTGCGTGAGGTTGCGTGTGGGAGCGCTGCCATGAAGAGGACAAGCAGAAATTCTTTCCGGTTCTGTGGGAAGAATGTTCTGGGTCTATTTGAAAAAGGCATTTCTGGATTCAGATGTCCTGACAGAAACTACAAATTAGTAAATCCAAAATTTAACCGACCAGTCGACATTTCAACCTTTCATTATCCAACTTCATCCCCTCCAGTGACCCACAGCAGTCAGGAAACACAGCCCAGGCGGCCGGGGCAGGAACCGGGGACCGGCCCACGGCACAGAGGAACAGGGGCTCCCGTGTGGAAGCTGCCGGCCCTCCCCATCGGCGCAGCCGTGAGGCGGGTGCCCGAAGGACTGGGAATGGCCATGCTGACGCAAGCGCCAGTGGTGAGAGCCGGGAGCCATGGGCACGTGAGCAGGAGCTCCAGGTCCTCCACAGGCCTTGCTCCGTGAGGTTCACGTGTCCCAGCCAGGGACCCCTTTTCCAAAGGTTATTATGGAAACCCTGCAGGAGGAAAAGGACGGCCTTTCCCTTAGGAATCCAAAGCTCTCTCATCTTCACACTGAAACGCGTCCTAATGGCTGGCGACCTGAGTCAACGCAGGAACGTACTCTTGGCTCCTGCCCTCCGCACACCAGGTCCCTCTGCCCCTGCCCGGGACCTGGCCCTCTGTCCCTGGAGAGCGCCCACCCACCGCCTTCCCTCACCTGGCCCTGCCACCTTTTGGAAAGCTCTCCCCAGCTCCACACTCCTCTGTCCAAGGACTCCACTCCTGCCGGGGCTCAGTCTGGTCACAGGACCGTGCTGACCACGTGTCTCCTGCACTGGCCACGTGTCCCCAGGGGTCGGCGAATGATGCTTCAGTTCCTCAGGTACACGGTTCCCCTCTCCTTCTCACCCATAGACTCTAGAGAACAGGGCTGGGAACTGGTTTCACCGGGCTGTCTCTGCAGGCGCAGGCTGGTGCTTCCACAGAACCAGCATTCGATAAACACTAGCCAGACAAACCAATGAGCCAAACCTGTGGCTTTAAAGCCACGGCCCTTCGTTTCCCTGCACCGGTGATGCCGAGAATAACACAGAAATCGTTCTGTGGGCATCGATTCAGACACACCTGAAAATGCTGCACACCTAAAGCCAATACCAAATAATATCGAACATAAACTGCAATCGAAAAAAATTAATTTAAAAAACAAGCCAGGAAAAAAAAACATTAAAAATATTTATGAAAATGCTCCCAACCCAAACCACTGAAAGGATTACTGCAAAATAGAACAATTTTAGAAAAAAGAACTATTTTTTATGTACCACTCATTTATTCCTGCTTCTTTCTGTATTTCTGCTTGCAGCCTACCAGGCCTCTTTCTGTTAAAGAGGCTCAGGCTCGGTGGAAGCTCTCAACGTGACATTCGCTCCAGCCCCGTGGCCACTCCCCCTCCGAGGGGGCGGCTCGCAGCGGTGAAGCCCTTCGCTGCGGTCACAATGGGGTGCCGTCACAGCCCAGGCAGCTGGCCCCTTTTAGCCAACCTCACGCACTGCTGTGTACACAGGCACACACCTGCTGGACTTCAATGCGCCCCGAACCCCCTCGCTTTCTGATGCATTGTAAGGGCGATGAAGACATAGTGACAGTTACCACAATGGGGTTTAACGCGGATGAAAAGCACAGCCCACGTGCGGGACGGCCGCTACCTACAGGCTCATCACTGAGAAACGAGGGGAACGGCAAAGAGCTGAACGGAGACTTCCTTGAGGGGACCAGAAGGCTTGCTCATGCTGAGGACGCTGCACAGATGAGACGCAGGACGCAGACTTTCCGCAAAAATATCTGCTTCCAAATTACCCTGTTCTGTGAAAAAAAACACCTGACCTTCAGAAAAGCAGTTTAGCGGTCTCCTTTTACACGTCTGACCTGGGAATTAACGAACCCTGGACCCCCCGGGCCAAGGCCTCACTTGAAAGGCCATCAGGGTACGCGGCAGATGTGAGAACGGCTGAGCCACCGCCGTCCCTGCTGTCGGCTCACACCCGATGTCTGACTCCCCGAAGCACGGAAACGTGTGGCTGAGCTCCAGGGCGGGGTGGGCAGAACACAGAGTCCTGGGCGGAGAGACTGCAGCTCATCACGCCCCGACCCGAGCGTTTCACCGGTCCGCTTTTCAGCAACCCCATCCTGATTCCGGGCCCCGCCACGTGACCTGCTCTGACTGATGGCATGCTCACAGGCCAGCAAGGGCTTGTGACAGGCTTGCACCCAGGGTGCTGCCCCCACCTCGCCCTCACCACCATGACCAGGAGCTCACCAGGCCGCCGGCTGGAGCGTGGCGTGCTTACACAGAGCAGCCGGGTGGCCCGGGGGGGCCCAGCCAGCCTCGGTCGGCCAGCAGCTCCTGTTTTGTTGGCCTGATACCTCTTCCTGGCTCCTTCTGTCCGTTGCCTGTTCCAGTGGTAAGTGATGCCAGCAGGGACACCTCCGGCACAGTCCAGCCAACAGAGCCAACCTGCTGGCCTCCTCCAGAGCCAGGTGAGCTCTCCGGTTGGAGGCCGCTGAGCTTGGGACTGAGGGGACTGCACTGCGGCACTGTGGCCGCAGCAGGCAGCGGGCACGGCACCAAAGCCCTGGGAGTGAGCACGCACGAGGGCAGTGGCCAGGCCACACGTGACAACAGCACCACCTCTGCAGCCAGCGGCCCCGCTCGGTGGGGACCGGCCAGTGACTGCAGCCCCTGCCTGTCCTGCCCCGACTTCAGGACTCCGGAGGAGCCAGAAGCCAAGTGCACCCCAAGCCAGTCATGGAGACGCCCACTTCTCTGCAGCCCACCTCCAGCTCCGCACACCCACTGCCGCCATCGGGCACACGGGAGCCCCCTTCCCACTGTGAGGCCCCCACGCCGCTGCGCCCCTCGGAGTCCGCGCACCCAGGGGCGGGCGTCCGGCCCCTCGCTCTAGTGAACAGCCCAGCGCTCCCGTCCCATCGGTCTGCACCTCCAGAGGAGGAAGGGGGGCAGGGTCGCAGCCGTGACCGCGAGCTCCGATGCGCACACACGCGCACAGGCGAGCAGAAACCGAAGGGAGGGGCCCCGGGACACGGAGACGCAGACTGAAGACTGGAGCGTGACGGTCGCTCCCCTCGACCTTGACTTCTGACGCGGCCTGCTTTCACCAACAGTGTGAAACTCTGCTGTGTGTTCCCAAGAGCCCCCCTCCCCCCCACTAGCACACTTCCTCCCCTGCGGCTGCTGATCCGGCCCCTTCCCAGTCCGACTCCACCTGGCCCTCGGTCAGGAGCGGCCACGCGACGCCCTCAACCTTTCACACTGCGTGTCACCGCAGCTGCACCATCGATCGGCCCTGCCTCCGCCACAGCTCACCGTGTCCCATCCGCGGGAGACTCGCAGGGATGCTGACAGTAGGGACGGCGCAAGATGGGGGCAGGGACGTTTGCATGGAGCTTGTTTTATAAACGGTTCCGTGAAGAAACTTGGTCAGGAAACTGGGGCGGCAATTCCTCAATGTTTTCCTCACTACGGAACTCTGTAGTGAGGAGTTCCCGTCTGACAATAAAACCCAACACTTTTTATTTTAAAAGAGCAGGTGGAGCGTGGTCCCTGTCTCGAAGTCACATCCACGCTCTCTGTCCCCAGGCGCTGGGAGGCACCAGGAGCGTGTCCATGGGAACCACGCCGGGGTCAGGGGGCCCCAAGCAGGTGCACGTGAGCACAGGTGTCTTCTTTCTCCTTTGCTTAACTGCATGGTGTTAAGATATTTTAGAACACGAGTCTATCATTTCACAAAAACAGTGAAGTCATTTTTTTAATCCTCACCTGAGGATGTATTTACTTATTTTAGAGACAGAAGGAGAAAGAGAGAGGGAGAGAAACACTGATGTAAGAGAGGAACATTGACTGGCTGCCTCCCATAGGCACCCTGACCAGGGATGGAACCCACAACCTTCTAGTTCTAGTGTACAGAATGATGCTCCAACCAACACAGGCACCCAGCCAGGGCCGAAGTTATTCTTTCAAAGCAACAAACCTGGCCCTGCCTGGTGTGGCTCAGTGGCCTGAGTACTGGCCTGTAAACCAAAGTGTCACTGGTTCAATTCCCAGTCAGGGCACAGGCCTGGGTTGTGGGCCAGGTCCCCAGCAGGGGGCACATGAGAGGCAACCACACATTGATGTTTCTCTCCCTTTCTTCCTCCCTCCCTTCCCCTCTCTAAAATAAATAAAGTCTTTTTAAAAAATAAAGTTTAGCTTGTTTTTAGTCTGTTTTTACAAACTTCCAAACAAGAGTGGCCAGCTTAGAAAATTTAATTCCACTCAAAGAAAAATGATCTTAAGTGAGCTTCAAAGTATCTTGTTTCTTGACTACAATAATATCATGGATTCCAAAGGTATGTCAAACATTTTAACCTTTAGTTCTTGAATAGTCAGTGGTCCATTTCCAGCGCTCAGAGGGCTTGGCTGCCATGGGCTAAAGGCAACACTGTTTCCGGGAGCTTCGCCCCCGTCACACACAAAGCGCAAAATCACTACAGCAACATGTAAAACTAACAGCCTAAAATTCACAGAAAAGCAGAAAATACAGCCCATAATGAGAAGAAAACGGAGTCAACGGCCCCAGCAATCGCACAGACGAGTACAATTTAAGATGCACACAGACACAAGCACGGCCACCAGACATGCAGCAGGGGAGCAGGAGGAAGGGACAGACCCCTGGACTCCGCCTCGTGAGCATGGGGAATGTGGGTAATGTCAGCACCAACACCCCGGCCCGGAGGAGCACACTGGACCACTTTGAGAAGACCAGACAGGTGCTGGAGAATTTCAACCACCTACTGAGTGCCTGCCTGCGGCAGGCGAGTGCACGCTTCCCGCATCACACCAGGACCCTGGGGGAGATGAAGCGGGACCTGGACAGCATCCTCCACGGGATCGGGACGCTGGAAGGGAAGCCGTCCAGGCAGCACCCACAGGCCTCCAGCCACCTCCCAGAAGGTGACAATAAAGATCCTATCCCACCCAGCACAACCACCATCGCCACCTCGGAACAGGGCACAGGCCCCCATGTCGCCAGCCCAGACAGCATCTCCCCTCCCTCTGCCCTGGCTTCGAGGACCTGTCCCACATCCAGCCAGGCTCGCCTGCCATCAACAGCCACAGACAGACAGACAACAAGGAGATGCCAGATGAGCATCCAGGCTCCCAGGTGCTCAGAGGGGCCACAGGGCCCCCCAGGTGCCCCAAGTGGCAGCAGGTTGCCCTGCCTCCAGACTGTGGGCTTCGCCACCTCATTCCGTCTGTCAGGGCACCCTAGGAGACAGGGCTCCCTCCCACGGGTGTGGGGTTCCTGGGGCCTGCTCTCCCCACTGGTTCCTCACTGACAGCATCCGTCTCCTGCAGATCCGCGGCCAGGCCAGGGGACAAGCAGCCCCCCGGAGCCATTGAGCAGGGCACAAGGAAGCTTTCCCAGAGCCAGGCCTGAGGTCTGCTCCAAACAACATTTAAAGGTTCCTCAAGACACACACCAGATATCCCCTGTCTCAGCACCCCGGTCAGGACCTCTTTGAGGTGGGCAAGGACTCTCAGGCCTGAGGTCACCCCACCCCACTCCTACACAATAATTTAGGCCTCCCTGTCCCTTCCTCCAACAAAAGTGTTAAATACTTCCTCCCATCAGTATCTCACAGCTTCTGAAACAGGGGGGGAAGCCCATGACTGTCCTCTCAGCCCAAGCATGATGAGGTCCACGTCTATCTGACCAGAGGTGTGGACCCTGAGGCCCTGCAGACCCCTCCCAGGGTCTCCATGAAGCAAGCCAAGCTACCATGGACAACAGACTTTAACGGAGTATTTCTGCACCCGGGGTTTACAGATGACATTGGGAAGATACCAATAAAAAGACTCCTTACTAAGAAGGACAGACAACGAGCATATGAAGGCACGAGTACAAATACCAGGTTTGCAAGCAGCTGGGGGAGAGCACAGCAGGGTAGGAGGAGGCAGGAGACACAGAACAGACACACCCTGAGACAAAGCTGCAGGAGACGCGTGAGCAGGCGCGTTGTCCCGATGAAGCTGCCAGTCAGCAGCTGCCCACAGCTGCGGCCTTCTGAATCATCCGAATGGTTTCTGCAGAGGAGCGTTCAAGCTTAATGCAAAATTGGATGCAGATTCGTTGCTCCACTCACTCGGTCACTTTGAATGTGACGGCCACACAGTGCACATGCTCACTCAACACTGCCTGCCACCCCCACCGACCAGTACAGTGAAGTCTTCAGTGTTCACGCATGCGTGTTCCCGTCCACGCCCCTCGGCTGCCAGGTCACATGCATGTTGTGCAAACCGCTCTCCTTGTATTAACAATGGCTGGACTTTTTCCGGACAGACTATATTTATGCTCCTTGACTTAAGTTGGGTTTACACCCTGATAAACCCATCGGAAGTTGAAAATACCTCAAGTGGAAAATGCACTTTAACGTGACACGGGAGAGTGCCAGGTGTGGAACTCCGGGGCGGAGCTGCGGCTCACTGTCACTACCCAGCATCCCAGAGCGTATCCAACTGCATATCCGCAGCCTGTGAACAGTTCAAAACTTGAAATTAGAGGTATGGTTTCTACCGAATGCATACGGAGTTTGCACCGTTCGTCAGGTTGAAGACGGTGGCAGGGACGTCTGCGTATGCACGTATAAAGAAGCCTGGTATAAATGCAACCGGAATCCAGGACAAAGAAGGGTTGGGTGGAGGCAGTAAACAAACGACTACAATTTTGTCAAACGTGCTTAAAACTACAGATCCAAACGGCTAATGAAACCCCAGCACAAGGCTCAAAAGAAAAGCCCCAGGGCTCCTATAAGCGCCCTACTTTAGGGAGCGTGGTAGCGCGGGCAATCATGGGGACACTGTGACCCCAACGGTCAAGCCCCCACCCCCACAGACTCGGACGAGCACACGCATGCGCGGTGCAGCCCGGGGCCCGGCGGCGCAGCCCAGGGCCCGGCGGCGCTGGTGAGCATGCGCGGCACCGCCAAGGTCGGGGCGAGGGAGGGGAGGCGGCAGCTTAGGCCACCACCGGAACTCGTCACACGCGCAGTGCATGACTGGGCCGTTGAGCATGCGCACTGGAGTATGGCCGCAGCCGCAGTGGTTGCCAGGCAACCGCGAGCGGTCACGAAGGTCCAGGGCGCAGGCCGAGGAGGGAGTGCGGAGGCCAAGTGAGGGCGGAGGAGCGGGAAAGGGACTGTCCCCTGCAGGGTTAGGAGGGCCTGGCCCCAGGACCCCCGCCTGCACATCCCCCCGACTTCCGCTGGGCTGCCGGGCCCCTCAGTCCCAGGGCACCCAGGGTCTGCACCCGGTAGGTCCTAAAAACGTCCCGGTCAGCAATCGGTGACTTCTGAAGCCCAACGCCACAGGGCACTGGCCAGGGCCGAGTCGGGCGGCGCATCCTAACCGTTTAACTTCACACACTGCGCGCTCTGGGCATCCCAGGTGCACTGTCGCCCTCAGTGGGTGGGAGTGAAGATCGGGTGTCCAACCGCGGTCTCAGACCGTAGGTCTGCGTCTCATGCGGGTGTTCTGCGAGCGTGTTTCATTCCGCAGCCTAAGGTCAAGGAGACAAATTGGGAACTACCAGCTCTGGCACCTCACTGGTATTTTTTGTCTCCAAGCCCTACCTCTTTTAACTAGTTGTTAATACTGGAGTTTACAGAGAAAGGGTATTCCTGTTAAATTCAGCACTTAACACAGGACATGGGTTCAGCGTGTAACCCTCCCCTTGCCACAGACTCACCCCATGCCTTTGCAAGCCGCCGCATCTCTGGATCCGTCCTCTCGCTCACGAAGTGGAGTGAGGCTGACTGTTGGAGAAGTCTCCAACTCCACAGTGTAATGACGCCGCTGAGCAGCACACTCCCGTGACAGCTGTCAGCATGGACCTACTCCCACACCTGCCGCCTCACTGTCCTGATGAAGTGACTGTCGCGACAGAACTTCCCTTGCTGTGTCCCTTGGTCCAGAGTGGAAATGGATGCATCCGTACCGACAGCCACCACGCGGGGAGACCGCAGACCGCACCAGCCCTCTCCCCACCCTGGCTCCTTGGCGAGCTCGCTCCACCGGGCCCCTCCGGTACAGGGGTGGGGCCTTAGACCCTTTTTGTGGATTAATTCATTTCTAGTCTCACATTTTGGCCCACAACACTATTTCCCGGATTACTTCAGCAACTCACTGTTTCTCCCCGCAATATTTTGGACTCTTGTCTAAAAGCTGAAAGGGCCAATTCCAGAGTCTTCCAGCAGGGAAGTAGAGCAACAATACGCTCGTACAGAGTATCTTCGGTGGGAGAGGCCCACGGAAGATATGTTACAAAGATCATCTCATTTAATCCTAACGATAACCCTGCAAGATGTGTATTACTATACCTGTTTTAAGGTAAAACTGAGAGTAAGATAGGAAAAGCAAGCTGCCTGACAAACAGGTGGGGCAGGAGCGGGTCCCAAGTGCGCCGCCATGTGCGTGCGTGTGTGCGTGCGTGCGTGCCTGGACGCAGCAATGTTGGTCGTGTTTCCCTTCTGCTCTCTCTCCCCCCAAAGTGACCAACGCAGCTGGGCCCCTGGGGAGCCTGCATTCGAGTCCCCACAGCGTGGCTGCTCACATCCCTCTGTCCCTCCCATCCCAGGTGAGCATCACCTGCAGAGGGCACGTTCCACTCAGTCCCCCTGGCCTTTGGGCTGAGGCTTTTTGCATGTATGTGGAACACCCTTCTGCTGAGCACTGAGGGGTTCTCGCTTTTACATTCCAGAAGTCTAGCCCTGACTTCCTGTTGACTGTGTTTTTACAGGAGAAGAATGAGAGGATTGCACTATGATGACATGATCTGATGTAGCCAAGCGAGCAGCGGCGCTTCCTGATTTGGCATGTCAAAAAATAAGGTACACGAGTCTTGCTAGAAACTTACACGCGGTTTCCGTTGTGAATATGCTTTAATCCGACCGCGTGGGAGCGTGCAGGAGAGCTGCAAACCGTGCCTGCATGGGTGACTGTCAGCTAAGCGTCTATAGCAAGCCCCTCTCAGCTGCCTGGCAACTCTGCTCCCTGTAACTTTCACCAGCGCAGCACTCTCTTTAGGGTAAGAGAAGCAGCCTTCGCCTGCAGACTGACTTAATTGGAGTGAAACAGAATGTGTCCAGGCATGCACATCCTTCGTGGGCCATAACAAATCTATCCATATTGTAATTAGAGGCCTTGGTGATCAAACGAAGCGATGTTACTGTGTCTTCACCGAGGGTGCGGAGACTGGGCTTTGCTCCAGTTCAGCTGGCAATGGTCACGCACTCTTCCCTGCTAGATTTGGTCTACCACGCTCTGAGATCGAGAATTAAAGCTTCGGTTTTCTTCTAAGTGACACGTTATATAATGCTCCGCATGTGCTGCTTCTCCCCGCTTTTCAGGGGCACTCGTGGAAACGAGGTAACTTAGCAATCACTGCAGTTGCTTTGCAAGATCACATTTTACATGACCTTCAACTACAAAACCCTTCGGTGGCCGATCCTTCCCAGACAAAGACACAGAAGAGAGAGAATGCACTCAAATCTCTAAAAAGAAACGCGAAAGCTGTAATAGACACAGGACTCCCAAGGAGGACACAAGACCCCAGAGAGGCTGAGCCAGAGAGAGAGTATGTTCTCGACCCCAAAGCACCACCGTTAACTTTAGGTAAGCTGATCCCATCACTCACACTCTGGCTCCTTCAAGCTAGAGAATGTAGTTGAGACTACAGTATAATTTTCCTTGGACAGAAATCATTTGTAATCTTATAGAAAACACGTATGTGCTAAAGTTTAAAAATGAGGATGGGCCCCTGGCTGGTGTGGCTCAGTGGACTGAGCGCCAGTCTGTGAATCAAAGGGTCGCCTGTCCAATTCCCAATCAGGGCACGTGCCTGGGTTGTGGGCTGGGTTCCCTGCTGGGGGGCACGAGCAAAAGGCAACCACACGCTGTTGTTTCTCTCCCCCTCTTTCTCCCTCCCTTCCCCTCTCTCTAAAAATAAATAAATAAAATCTTCTTTTAAAAAAGATGAGGATGGGTACAGATTAGGCAAGTAAACAGAGACAACAGTAAGTAAACACCTCTGTGCCCAGACTGATGTAAGTGAGCAATTGCACGAGGAACGGAGAGCGGGCGCTCTCGCAGCAGAGTGACGGCTAAGTAAGCAGAGGTGCTAGAAACACAGAGTCGCTGTTCGGCAAGCAGTGCAGTGAGAGCACCCACTGGTGGGAACTCACGCTGCGACACAGTCCCACAGCGCCTCCCCCTGGTCCGCATCCGCGGCAAGGGCACACCCGCAGCTTAACAGAGGTGTAACGCAGGGCAGCCAGCACCACCAAGTGATCAAAGCGACCGACCCACGGAGGGACACACCCTGATGTCAGGTGTCTCCTCATCCTGCGCTCTGAGAAGGGTGCATTCTCGCCACAGTACATGTCCAAATTTAATCCTGGGGAAGCACCAGACAACCCCAAATTGACAGCATTCTACACGATTCCTAGCCAGTACTAACCAAAAGTATCAAGTCCAGAAAAGCAGATAAAGCCTGAGGAACTGTCGCAGACGGGAGGAGACGAGGAGGAACGATAGCTGAGTGGGGTGCGGAGTTGGGGTCGGAACGGGGAGCCGAGTGGGACAGAGCGAAGCCCGAACAGGAGCAGATGGGCAGCGCTAGGGCAACGTTCATTGCCTGCTTAGCCCTGCGTGTTAGCCTTTGGGGAAGCTGGATAAAGACACACGAGAGTTCTTGGCAGTTTCTACAACCTTTCGTGAGTCTGAAATTATTTTAAATGGGAAGTTGGAAACAGACAGGATTTTCTAAAGATGCCGGGTGTGGGAGCAGCTGCGTCTGGACACTGTCCCAGCACCAGTGTGACGGACACAGGGCTGGAGCAGCAGAGGGGCCACCGCTGCCGCGCCCAACAGACACCTTCCCGTTCCACTCCAAACTGCTAGCCGCTGGCTGCGCTCCATAAAGGGACAGAGCTCGGAGCCGTGAAAACTATCCACGAGCAGCACCACACCACCGCCTGCATTTGTGCTCGTGTTGTTTTAACTTTAGCGCAGAAGCTGGGCCTGTTCGAACCACCCCCCCTGCCACTCTCATCGGACGAATGGGACAACGTGAGACAGCGGTCCATCGCGCAGGGGGACTCCATGCAGCCCTGCCCGGTGTGCAAGGAAGAGTTCCAGCTGCGCCCCCAGGTGTGTGCCCCCAGCGTGCAGCGGGGGGGGGGGGTGAGATGAGCAGGCCCAGCAGCCGCACTCCCGGGGGACACCGAACGGGGGCTGTTCCCAGGTGGAGGCACTGTGAGGGAGGCCCTGGGTACCAAGGCAGACTCCAGGCTTCTCCTTCCCACTTCCTCCCCCCAGGGCCTCACGCACTCAGACTCTCGCCCGCTTGTGAAAGCCCACGTGCCAGGGGGACCGATCCCTGTCAGCAGGGAGGTCCGCTCAGTCAGCAGGGACTCACTCCCAGGCACTGCGTCGGAGGGCGGAGTGCTCCCGGGCTGCCAGCAGGGAAGGCTGAGCGGAGGGAGATGCCGAGGGCAGGGTGCAGAGAGGTGTTCGCAGCCTGACGGGGGGGGGGGGGGGGGGGGGGGAGATTGTCAAGCCGGTGTGTGAACGGCATGTAGAAGAAAAGCCAGGTCCACCGACCTCGGTAACCTGTGGGAGACTTTAAACCCTCTAGATCCCCACTCGTGAACTTGTCCCGTGAGACTGAGGCTCTGCAGACTGCAGCGTCCGCCCACGGCACGGGCTTCCCT
>PVKU01010659.1:0-50044 GCA_004027475.1 Anoura caudifer | reverse complement strand
GACTTATCTAGGAAAAAGAAGATAAAAAACATGTACAGTAAAATGACAGCAAACTCACTATTATTAACAACCACACCTAAAACAAAAACAAAAACAAACTAAGCAAACATCTAGAACAGGAACAGAAACAGAAATGGAGATCACATGGAGGGTTAGCAACAGGAGAATGGGAGGAGGAGAGGGGGAGAAAAGATACAGAGAATAAGTAGCATAGACAGTGGGTAGAAAATAGACAGGGGGAGGGTAAGAATAGTATGGGAAATGTAGAAGCTAAAGAACTTATGACACATGGACATGAACTAAAGTGGGGTATGTGAGTGGGAGGGGGTGTGCAGGGTGGAGGGGAATGAAGGGGGGGAAATGAGACAACTGTAATAGCATAACAATAAAATATATTTTTAAAAAAGTAATTATAAAACCTGTAGTGTTTGGGGATGTTACACATTATATGGGCTCAAGGAGACCCAGGGGTGCCTTGCAGGAAGGCTCTTATAAGAGGCTCAAAATGGGGCTGAAAAATATAGGTGAAGGGCTGACCTACCTGTTCAGGGAGGAGCCACTGGAGCTGGTGAAATGAAGGGCAGGACAACATTTTCACAGACTTAGATGCAGATGAAAAGTGAGGCACAGGATTGGGAGAAAGTACAATGTCCTGAAGACTCGGATTACTGCCCTAACATTGAAACAAATGGGAGCACCAGATGCACAGGCTGGCAGGTCCATGGGACATAACCTAGTACAGGAGACAGGAAACAAGAAGGAGAAAGAGACAATTCCAATTGGTAGTTTCCAGGGGCTGAGTGCTAGGGGAATGGGAAGCAACCACTCAATGGGTACAGAACTCCATTTAGGGTGATGAAAATGTGTTCATACTTGGTAGATATGGTGGCTGCAAAACATTGTGAGTACATTGAATTATTTCCTTTAAATTGATTAGTATTTTTAATATGAATTCTACCTCATAAAAACAATTTTTGAATGAAAGAAGGCAGGCAGAAAAAAAAAGATGTATGTGTAATTCCATTTGTATAAAATTCTACAAAATGCAAACTAATCTATCAAGAAAGACAGAAGATGTGTGATTGCTTGAAGATTGTGGGGGTTTGGTGGGGGACAGAAAGATGGGTTAAAATGCATGTGAGAAATCTTTAGGTGGAATGGATACACAAGGAGTGTGCGTGAGTCAACACTCATCACACTGTACACTCTACAGATGCATGGTTTATTGTCTCTCACTTACATCTCAGTCAAGCTGTCATCAGTGCTTGATGACGTGAATGGCTTGTGTGGTCAGGAGCGGAGGACACCGTTCCTCTGTGACTGCTGTTTCCAAGTGGGCACACCCTGGACGTGTGCCCAGAAGAGCGCAATAATGACAACAGCTGGCTTTTTCGTAGCAATGACTGTGTGCTGGGCACTTCAGGCACCTTGGCTCATTTAATCAGTAAGATAAGTCAGTTGAACTCATTCACTTCACTCCACTTTCCCACCTCCTGGCCTTTGCACATGTGTGTCCTCTGCCTGGAGCCGTTCTGTCTGCCTCCTCATGAGCTCTAGGTCAGCCCTGGCTCATTCTCTATTGCAAACCCTTCTTCGGTCTAGGTCAGAATACCAGTATCTGAGGTCATAACGCTCCGCATTTCATTCACCCTTTAAACTATTATCACATGTGTAATTTCTTTATTCATTTAGTAAAAAACACCAACCAAATGCTTACCCTGTGCCTGATGCTGTTCTAAGCACTGGGGATACAGCTCCAGATTTAAAAATGCCCAATTGCAAATGAATTCCTGCCCTCTGTCTCTGCACTTGCCTCTGCCCACAGCAACCAAAGACTTGTTCAGGATTCAGAGCTGCTGACATTGGAGACAGACAGCGACCTTCAGAAATCAACAAGGCCTGTGTATCTACAAATTGAGGTTGAAATGTATTAGTTTGATTATTTTTTACCCGTCTGCTGATATTAATCATAATAATTATACTTGTGCTTTGGGCTCTTCTCAAACCTTGTGTATATACCCCAAGACTTAATAATTGCTAAATGTGTATACAATGAAATTTTTATGAGTAATAATACCCTTATTACAGTTTTTCTTTTTGAAGCAAGTTAGTAAAAGGGGAAAAAGTATTTTTCAGCAAGTGGAAAAACCGAGACAGATGGTTGAACAAACTGGCTCAGCAAGTTGCAGCCAGATATGGGAGGTCATCAGAATGAGAAGCCCTGGGTGCCTGGCAATAGAAAAGCAGGTGCCCAGCCCTGCCCAGGATGGTCTTTCCCCCACTGGCGTACCCCTGGTCCTGTGGTTTAGACCCACTTTTCTAGTGCTGACTGATCAGTGGAGACTGCAACCCTAAAAGCACACACCTGGAAAACCTGATGAATGTTCTGTTGAGCTCTTCCTGTCCCAAAATGTCCACCTTTGGAGAGCTCAACCTCTCCCAAAATGTCCACCTTTGGAGAGCAGTTTAGCCCCTCAAGACAAAGAAACCACCATGCACCCTCTTTGGGTCATGCCCACGTGAATCTGTTTTTTCCAGTAAATTTCTTTCTCCTAAACTTTAAGCAGCCCCATGAGACTTGCAACCAGGGAATCAGAAAGCACCAGAAGCTTGTCTGGGTTTCACCCCCTTGAACCTGTCCTCAAGGCCCCTTTCCTCTGACTTTCCAGTGAGCTGAAAGCTTTACCACCTTGTCTAACTTCTTTCCCATAAAGTTTCTAGAGAGCCAAAGGAGACCCGATGAGTTTCCTTCTTGTTAATTCTTCTGTCCTACCCCCCTTCCTTGTGTCACTGTCCTCAGATTTCATAGATGTCATATCGACATCACCTAGACTGGTGTTGTGAAGATTTTCCCACACCAAAACAAGAACCCATCCACTACCAGCTGGCCTTAGGTAAGCCTGCTCTGGGCCTGGCCCCCTTTCAGACAGTATTATGAAATTTAGAAGGAATACTATTGCAAAAAGAAAGAAAGGGATGTGTGTGTGTGTTTTAAGAGAGGTTAAAAAGAAGTAGTTTGTCTTAATAACTTGGTTATGTATGAATGAGTAAAAAGAGATGAAGAAGAACAAGGAATGTCATAGAAGGTTAGTGAAAAGGGAATATTGAGGAAAGAATTTTATGTAGAAATGCTAGAACATAATCATGGGAGTGAGCTTATACCTAACCCAACAGAAACTATAAATTATATTAATTCAAATGGAAGCTGACATGGTGAAACCAGAAAAGACACCAGAGTTCAGGCTACCTGTCACTACCAAACCCAATAAGCAGAGACAGGAATGGAATCTTTATGGGTGCTTTATTCAGATGGCCGGTGATCTGAGAGGATGGTGGGTTCATACCTTAACAGACTATCTTGTCTTCTCTTTCCAGGCCAATATTTTTATAGCAGGGAATAAACAAGGTTCGGTGAGGGGTTTTGAAGTTCAGGGAAATGTTAATTGGATTAAAAAAATGCCTTCAGCATTCCTGTCCTGGGTGGTGGTCTTAAGCTGTGCCCTAGGTGGTGGTCTTTAGCTGTGCCCAGGGTGCTCATCTCACCCTGGGGTACAATGACTCAGATATCATCTTGAATTGTTTGCAGTCCTTCTGAGGAACAAAGATGGAACTGCTTATGGTCTCCTGGAGTCAGGGTGGGTCATACCTTCAGTTCTTGGAACAAAAGCTTTTACATGCATTGATTACTATGCTTATTAGCTATTACTTAAACTAAAATTTTCCAACTCTTAAGTCCCCTATCAGTGGCTATAAAAACACGGCTGTCTGTAACTGCCTTTGAGGCACAAAAAATTTTGCTTATGAAACTCTTACTGTCTTCCTGATCTCTGGAGTTGTTAGATGGTAAGTAATTTACAGCATTGTGTTCTTTCAGCCTTGTCCCCAAAATAAACCTTAAGGTTACAGTTCCAGATTTCACAATGAGCAGCAATCAGATTAATAGTGAATGATACTGAGTGTTTCCAATGGGGAAGTAAATGAGGCACAGCAAAAGGGAACCCCCCTCAAGGTCAGATCATGAGAACTGCAGAGGTGTGTAGTGTGCCCTCAAAATGTAAGTAAGTGTTATTCTTGATGAAAAACACACAGAAATGAGACAGACAGCAAAATGTCGGTCATGACAGCTTATAGGTTAGAAATGATCCAGAGTGGGTTTTTTTTCTTAATAGAGGCCTGTGGAACTAACTGCCTCTCATTTACCTGCTTTGCAATTTTAAAGAATTTTGGCCTTGACTTTCATCCAGAGTTACATTCTTGACCCTTTCCCTATGATTCATCAAACTACGACTTCCAAGAAATGAGCATTCCCAGAACTGTGAGACCACATTGTCTAACCAAGTGATTGGTCATCAGTGCACCTTTCAGGTTGACTTATGACCAAAAGGGGGTGGATATTGGACAAAAAGAGGGCACATACTAAACTCGACCAGCTCAGACGAGGCCTGTGTGGCAGCAGGAAAAACACAAACACCTGAGGTAACCATGTAGGATGGTCTGAAGTTCAAACTTTAAACGGAAAGGAAGTCATGGCTGGGGGTCATGTCCTGGGTCAGTATCTTCTCTGAAAAGGTCAAGTTTTACTTTAACTGAGCTTGTCTATTGTCCTTTTGCATCCAAGATAACATAACTTTGGAGAGAGGAGGGGGGCGAGGGATAATGGGGGAAAGTAGGGGGAGGGCCATCAAGGAACATGTATGAAGGACACATGGACAAAGCCAAAGGGGGGGCTCGAAGGGGGCAGGAGGGGATTGGAGGGGCAGGGGGGCATGGTGGGATGAAAATGGAGACAACTGTACTTGAACAATAGTAAAAAAAAAGGATAGCATAATTTTGGAATGTCAGAGTAATTTCCTATTTTCCAGACCCCTCACTGCACCAGAGCAGAGACCACAAAACTGTTCATTGTTGCGGTTACCATGTTAATCGTTAAATACGAACTATTCTGTACCACCCAATGTAAAAAAGTATGACTTTCTGTTTTACTGTTTAAACAATCTCAAAGATTTTCCTGCTTTGCTTTCTCCTGCCTCTCTAATCTAGTGCTAATAGATTTGAAGTGACCCCTTCAGCCTCCAGCTTTGACAGTAATGAATAAAATAAGAGGCAAAACTGCCATTCTCACAACCATTTTCTGAATCCCTGATGATTTTGCTTCCTGATAATTGTTGTTGATTTTGGTTCAGATAAACTCATAAAAATGTTCTACAGGTTTGAACGTTTCTTACACTGACAGCTGAGAATTCCAAGCTTCTAATCAAGACTTAATCTTTCTTGCGACCTGTTCTCACCCTGCAAACTACCTAAAAGCCTGCCAAGAGTTGCCTTCACATGACAGAAGACACTTTTTTTATCATCCTTGTCACTCACAAAATTCCAGAAGTTTTAGCTGTTGTGTTCTAAGATAAAAGAAAGAAGGCCACACATTTGTCTAAGGTATCACATGATGACACTGAGGCATTCCGAGGTGAGGTCACTTGCCCGGAGTCACACAGCCTGCAGGGGACTCAGACGCCTCACGTACTGTCTGTGGGCCCTCCACACCAATGCTCCATTTTCCTCCATGCTTCCTCTTACATCAGAGGGACTGAAAACATAAATACTATTCTTTCCTCTTCTTTTAATTGAGAATTCAGATGTAAATTCAGCTTCTGTGATGTGCTAGTGTGTAATTTGGAAGCTAGAAAGGAGCTGGGGCTACTATTTTTTGCAAATCTGTTGAGTTGTGAGCAGGCTGTGGTAGACACAGCTTTCTGTGAAGAAGCGGGTGTTTTTTACCTCTGGGTCAGGGCTGTGGCCATGCGACCTTGAAACAAGATTTACAGTGCAAACTTCCATCTATCTTGCCTTCTATTAACTTTACAAGCACTTAATTTTTTGTTAAAGACATTTCTGCACAAATGTTTATGGCAGGTTTATTTGTAATAATCCCAAATTGGAAACAACACAAATGTCCACGAAGGGGTGAATGGATACATAAATTTAATGCATCCCTGGAATGGAATAGAACTCATATATAACAAAGAAAAAAACTATTTTAAAATAATCATGTTGCATCAATAAGCCACACTCTGCCCAAAATTATATATTGTATAGTTCAAAATTTGAAAATTTTATAAAATGCAAATAAATCCATAATGACAGAAAGCAGATGAGAACTTCTTTAACACTGAGAATAGGGGTGAGAGAGGGGCAGAATAAAGAGATTACAGGAGGGCCTGAGAAGGCATTAAGAGTGAGGGACATGTCCATTATCTTTATTGTAATAACTTCTCTGGTGCATGCATCTGGCAAAACTTAATAAACTGTATATTTTCAATATGTTAAGCTTACTACCTGTCAACTATAACTCAATAAATATGTTAAGAATTATGTGTACACATATGAAATATTGCTGAAAGTAAAAGTTGAGTGGAAAATACAAAACTCAAAAAAATGCATAACTATAAAAAGACTTTTTCTTGCACATATTTCTGCTCCTCCACTGGAGAGTAGCAGAACTACTCCTTACCTGGAGCCTTGCAAGGGGTCTGTTGACACCCCCCTCAGCAGCACCCACAGCCCAGCAGGGTCCAACCTCACCAGCATCACTCAGTCCACAGTCCTCCTCGCTCTCCAAGCTGCCCACACTGGACTCTGGCAGCTCTTCCATCCAGCCAGACGTGTACCCACCTAAAAGTCAGTCCTATGCAGGGAGCTTCTCCCCCCATACCCTCTGTCTTAAATAGAGCAAACATTCACTCAGGCCCACTCAGTCTTCAGATACAGCCAAACACACGCACACACACACACACATTTTATTTTCCAGGGGAGCTCTATTAGATAGATGCTCCTGTCACACTAGGTACTTTTTTCACACTCTCTTGATTATCATTAACTAGTCTCTTTCCAAAATGACATTAAATGACTAGCTCCCTGCTCCAACCAACGATCACATCAGGTCTGTCTCTGCAGCATCACCAGGCCAAGCCCAGTGCTGACACAAAAGAAATGCGCAAGGATTCACAGGGACAGAAGAACATGAATCAAGCAGTAACCAAAGACCAGAAAAACAGGACACCAGGACACCTCTGAGTGTCAACAAAGGTTTGAGGACAGTGAAGGGGTGAGCTGTGCAGACACGTAAGGAAAATATTTCCAAACAGAAAAAATAACAGATTTAGAGGTGCTCAAGTAATGATGGCCATGCTGCTGACTTTGACCGTGAGAGAGACACACACTCACACACATACATGACCCAGGGCCTCACCTTTCCCTCCCATAATAAATATCCAAATATTGATTGATTTTTCTTTATCCTCCTAATCTTACTCCTAACCTTCTGAACCATGTGCAAAACTGCCCAAGTCATTGTTGCATCAGTGACATCCAATGCTGCCAAAGAAGAGGATGTGTTTTTCTTGACCATAATCTGCTTGAGCATCTTGCAGGTAATACCTGGTACAAAACAAAAGTGTAGACAGCCATCTTTTTTTCATCATATATAATAGACCCTCTAAAAACTACTCCTGAGCTTGCAAACAATAGTCAAAAGACAATGTACTCCAAAGGATCCCTGCTGTTCCAGAAGGTCACCCTGGAGGACACAGAATGCTATACCCTACAAGCTATTTAAATTTTTTTTTAAATAAAGAAGTAACTGGGTGGGTTCATGTATATACCATGAGTGATTGCTCTCTGAACTCTGGGTGTCAGGTGGGGTGAATTGTACTCAAACACAGGACTTACAGCCCTGGACTCTGCCTCCATCCCCCTCTGCATCATGTCCCAGGCTGGGCTTGGGCATTTAGTGCAGGACACACCCAGTGGACAAAAACTTTCTCAGATCAGAGTTTCCTGCCTGGATTCTATCCCAGCAGACATTTACTGCTGAGTGAAGGCTTAGCCTAATGAGAGACACTCAGCAACAGGAGACCATCTCAGTCCAGGTCCAACAGACCATGAGCAACTGATCAGAGTCACTTGAGATCTGTCTGCAGCCACAGCCCTTTTCTTTTCCCTACCCTGGGGGTCTTATTAGGTGTCTGTGGATCTCGAGATTATCCACTGGCTCATGTTTTTTGTTTTTGGTTTTGGTTTTGGTTTTTTTACATTAGGTTTCTTCAGCACACAGAGACATTGTGTTCTGGAATGTGACAGCAAATGGAGACTTAATTTGTTTTTAGTCCTGAACCAAAGTACCTGCAGTAAAAATCAGATTCAGTTCTAGGAATGCCCAGGGCTCCCCCTCAGGTGGCCGATCCACACCTCCCTGCCCTGGACTTGAGATCACTTCCTTGCTTCCTAATGTGTTGGTGTCACTCCCACAGACAGATACGGACAACGGAAAGGACTTTGCCTTCTCACTCCTCACTCCGCACCTGCAACCAGCTCATGGACCAGTACTCAACTGCTCTTTTGTATGAGATAGAAAGAGAGGATGCTGAAGTAATGGATGATTAAATGAATGATCCAAAACCTCTTCAGAGACTAACACCTGGATGCAGAGCTCCTAAAGTTCCTAAAGTTCTCCTAAAGGAGGCCACATGGGACAGGCATCTTTTTTCTCCAGGGGCTAAGACCCATGTCTCAGACTCTTGGCTGTTCTTTAGAAAAATAATTTTTCTAGCAATCGTTCTTAGGCCCTTGGGTATTAATAACAATGTTTACATACATAAAAATAACTACTTTTCCCAAGACGGAGGCATAGGTGGATACACTGTGCCTCCTCTCACAACCAAAATTAAAGACAACAAAAATTTAGAACCAAAAAATCAACCAGAAGAGATAGAAAATTGAATTGTATGGAAGTCCAACAACGATTCACCCAGACTGGTAAGAGGGGCAGAGTCGGAGAGGGATCATGGCAGGAAAAAGCAGTGGCTAGTGGTCCCAGACACGCAGGCAGCAGTTGGCACACCCCAGGTGCAGAGGCAGTGGTTACCAAGCATGGGGAGGCAACAAGCAGACCACGCAAGGCCCACAAGGCAGCTGACCACGGTCATACATTTGCGCGCAGATAAACCAGGCAAAAATGGGCAGCGAGACAGACTGTGCAACCCAGGGCCCCAGTGCCGGGAAATAAAGCCTAAAAGCACCAATTGAAAACACTTCTGGGGGTTGAAGTGCCAGGATAGACTCCCAGCATCACAGAAGAGTTTGTTGGGGAGACCCACAGGGTCCTAGAATGTACACAAGCCCAGCCACGTGGAAATCAGCACCAGAAGGGCCCAATTTGATCGGGGAACACGGCGGAAGGGACTGGAATCCAAGAGAGCGTGGACAAAGTTCCATTGTTCCCTCTTGGACCCCATCCCCACATACAGCGTCACAACCCAGCAACTGGGCTGCCCTGCCCTGGTGAACACCTAAGGCTCTGCCCCTCACTACGTAAGAGCCACAACTAGACAAAAAAAAAAATGGCTCAAATGGGAGAACAGATCAAAGCCCCAGAGCCAATTCATCTAAGAGACCAAGAGATAGCCAACCTACCAGATGCTCAGTTCCAAGCACTGGTGATCAAGATGCTCACAGAATTGGTTAATTTTCGTCGCAAATTTGATGAACAAATGAAGGTTACAATAAGTGAAATGAAGGAAAATGCACAGGGAAGCAATAGTAATGGGAAGAAAACTGGAACTCAAATCAAGGGAGTGGACCAGAAAGAAGAAAGGAACAAACAAACAGAAAAGAATGAAGAAACAAGGATTCAAAAAAATGAGGAGAGGCTTAGGAACCTCCAGGACATCTTTAAACATTCCAACATCCAAATTATAAGGGTGCCAGAAAGGGAAGAGGAAGAGCAACAAGTGGAACACTTATTTGAACAAACAGTAAAGGAGAACTTCCCCAATCTGGCAAAGGAAATAGACTTCCAGGAAGTCCAGGAAGCTCAGAGAGTCCCAAAGAAGTTGGACCCAAGGAGGAACACACCAAGGCACATCATCATTACATTAGCCAAGATTAAAATGAAGGAGAGAATTCTAGAAGCAGCAAGGGATAAGGGCACAGTCACCTACAAAGGAGTTTCCATCAGACTGTCAGCTGATTTCTCAAAAGAAAGCTTTCAGGTGAGAAGGGGCTGAAAAGAAACATTTAAAGTCATGAAAGATTTGGTAACCTACTTTGATTAAATTTATTCCCAAATTTTCTAGTTTTTTCAGATGTTATTATAAATTTTCTTAGTCCCCAATTTTGGGTTTGTTGATTTATGTTGCAAAAAAACATACAATAGAAATGATGCTGAGTATTAATTTTTGTCTTCTGCAATTTCACTAAATGTATTAATTTATACAGTTTCTTCTGTGTGGGGTTCAGAATCCTTAGAGTTTTCTACATTTAAAATTATGTTGTCTGGTAAAAGAGAAATATTTTCTTATTCTCTTTTAATTTCAATATATTTAATTTCATCTTCTTGCCACTACTACCAGTACTATGTTGAATAACTAGGAAAAGGTGCATCCCTGTCTTGTTCCCAATTTTAGTAACATTTTGGGTGTTTTTCCATGGAGTCCTGTGCTAGCTGTGGGCTTCTATGTAAGGTCCTTGCCATATTGAACAGTTTCCTTCCATTCTACAGTGCTTGCCTTTTGTTAAAACAATAACCACTTTTCTTTAAAGCTTTTCTTCATAGTGATATTCAATCTACAGATAATGAAGTAAAGTTCTCTTCAGACTGAGGAATCTATTAAATGAAACCTTTCCAGGTACAAGGACATGAAGACTAGGTTGAGTCATCTTTATTGCCTAATAAATCACTTAACAAGAGGCAAATCCTCATCAATCCCTATAAAGTCCCTTTGTCCCTAGAGATAGAGAGAGGGGTTCAGCCTGTCTTCCCCAACATACGCAGAAGTTTACATGAGAAGTGGGATCTGATGTTTTTTGAAGTCAAACAAAGTTCTAGGGAAGAATCAAAAAAAGCTTATGAAAGGAAAATTTTACCTGAAAATGAAGTTTTAGAACATGTGGGCAGGGAAGGGGTTCTCTGTGATGACAACCACAGAGATGTTTGCAGGAACAGGTCAGGGGTCATGCTGGGGTGATCTGGAGTCAAGAAAGGGTGCAGCCCCTTCCTTAAACACTGCTGCCTCAACAAAGACAATCGTTCTTCTTCATAGGTCAGAACAACCCTCTGGTGAGTTTCATACAGTTCCCTGTGGACCATGAGTGGTTGAGGTGTTAAGGTAGCAGGATGGACCCAGGTCCCAAGCCCACTATTAATCGGTCCCAACTTCTGTTTCTCCACAGAGCTCATGAAAGTGCCCACCCTCCTACCAGAAACACCAGTCACAAAACGTGAGGACACCGTGGTCATCACCTGCTACACAATGCAATCTTCACACAATGTTTTCTCAGTGGCATAAATCTGTGACTTGCAAAGAAAATGAAGTTGTCCTGGGGCAACAACAACTAAAAAAAAAAGCCCTCACAATAGACCTTGTTGGGAGAAAGAATGCTGGGAATTATCAGTGTGAAGATTCCAACCTTATCAGCTCCATTGAAAGTACAGCAGCAATACCACTGCTGGGATTATATCCTAAGAACCCTGAAACACCAATTCAAAAGAACCTATGCACCCCAATGTTCATAGCAGCACAATTCACAATAGCCTAATGCTGGAAGCAACCTAAGTGTCCATCAGTAAATAGGTGGATAAAAAAGCTATGGTACATTTACACAATGGAATACTATGGAACAGAAAGAAAGAAGGAGCTCTTACCCTTCATAACAGCATGGATGAAACTGGAGAGCATTATGCCAAGTGAAATAGGCCAGGTGGTTAAAGATAAATACCATATGATTTCACCTATAAATGGAACCTAATCAACATAACAAACAAGCAAGCAAAATATAACCAAAAACATTGAAATTAAGAACAAACTGACAGTAAGCAGAGGGGAGAGGGAGAGAGATAATGGGGGGAAATAGGGGAAGGTCCATCAAGGAACATGTATAAAGGACACATGGACAAAGCCAAAGGGGGTAGGTTCAAGGATGAGAGGCGGGGATGGGGGGATGGGGGGCCATGGTGAGGTGAAAATGGAGAAAACTGTACTTGAACAATAAAAAAAGAAAGAAAGTGCAGCATTCAGGCTGGATGCTGTACTTTCCCTCCACTATGTTATTAAACTCTAAATAAAGTATTTTTGCCCTTTTTAAGTAAATTTGTTGATACAGTAGAAATTTTTTTAAATAATTGCATTGAATCAATAAATGCTCAAAAATGTGAGACATTCTGTCATGGAACCAAACAACTCTAGGAAATGAGCTGATCCGTCACATCAGCCACTTTCAGGCTGGCAGTGTGAGCAAGACTGATGGAGCCTCTGATGTGGTACCCACCTGCCAGTTCTGTGGCTCTGTGTGGGGAGGGCTCGGAAAAGGAACAGTGGCCTCTGCCAGCACTTCTGTCTGGGAGAAAGCTGCCCCCAGCTTTCACCCTGGTGATGAATAATTCAGTTCCTTCCTATACATTTCTAATGTTTTTCAATCCGCTGCCCCTGCACTGGAGCTGAAAGTGAGTAAGTCTGAATAAGTTTGTGCATGGCCTCTTTAAGAGGAACTGCCAGGGAGTCAAGCAGATTCTGTATTCCACAGCCTCAATCCTGCTGGTTTTTACAGCCAGAAGTTATGTGACTTCTCCTCCTGGCCCTGGAACCCCGGGCTGGGGGGCCTGGTGTGGGGCTGGGACACTTTGCTCCTGAGATAATCCCTTCCAATTTTTATGTACTTCACATGGGTGTGAGACCAGCCCCTTCCACATCTCTGCCCTTCCTACCAGACACAATGCAGTTTCTTCTTTAATTCTATAGTTGTAGGACTTCCATTCAGGTTGATCTCCAACAGGTCTGAATGTTGGTTATTCTAGGTCTGAACAACCAAGGTTGTTTCAGGTCTGAAAGTTCAATTGTCATTTTGGCGTGGTTGTGCAAGGAGGTAAGCTGTATTTACCTATGCTGCCATCCTGACCGGAAGACTAAATTCATAGAATATATGTTCCAGATCTGTGAAACATTCCATCAGTACTTTAGTAAGAATTGCATGGAATCTGTGGATCGCTGTGGGTAGCCTGGGTGTTTTCATGATGTCAATTCTTCCATTACATGAAGGTGATAATACTTCCCCTTGTTTCTATCTTCTTCAGTTTCTTTCCTCAATGTTTTTTTCTTTTTCAGAATACAGGTTTTTTCCCTCCTCAGTTAAATTTGTTTCCAGGTACCTTAGCTCTTTTTTGTCACAATAGTAAATAGGGGTTTTTTTAGTTTCTCTTTTTGATAGTTTATTATTGGTGTATGGAAATGCCACCAATGTCTGAATATTAATGTTGTATTAGCTATTTGCTAAATTTCTCCCTGCAATATAATGTGCTCTTCCAAGCACTAATCCAAGCTGGCCCATTTAGGACATAGTTTTTCCACTACATTATAAGTTTGCTGTAAAACCGACTAAAATTCAAAAACTTTATATAAAGCCATGGAGCCTTGATTCAACCAGATTTAAAAGCTTTTCAGTATCAGGAGCATGTAGCTACTCCCCTACAGCCACAACAAATGCTGACAATGACAGTTCAGAGACCCCGAGAAAACAAGAAGACATCAGGACAGGATCCTCCTGTTTTTCTTTTTTCAAGTGACAGGGCTTTTATTGTTGCTGAAGAGGTTGATATTTACACTCTGTGTTTTGACTGAGCAGGCACTTTTCCAAGTCAGCCCAGAATAAATGTCCTGGACAAAAAGTTGTTCCCCTCACATCCTTTTCTCACCATGGTCATTTATCCAGGCAGGGTTCCTTCCTCTGTGACTGCAACGATCTGTCACCCCCCGGCACCCCCACACACAGGTACCGAGCAGAGATGGGCACTCAGACCACTGACAGGTAGTGATGCTGGAGTTCAGTGAGGCACAGGCTGCAAAGATTTACCCAAAAAGGGAGAAAAAAAGGGAGTGTAAGTCAAGTTCAACACACACAGGACAAGAGAGCTCAGCATGAGGACCCCGTCCCAGGGCGGTGTTTCAGGTTCAGAGACTGGTAAAATACGTCTGCAAAAAATGCTAATTAAAAAGACAATGAGATTTCTTTAAAAATTAAAACTAGAACTACCATATGACTTAGCAATTTCACTTGTGGTCATCTGTCTGAAGAAAATGTAAGTAGTAATTCAGAAAGTTTTACGCACATGTCTTCACTGCAGGTTTGTGCCTTGTTAATAACGGCCAAAACATGGAAGCCACCTAAGTGTTCATCAATACATGAAAGGATAAAACAAATATAATATATATGGTAAATATATATTGATATTCATTTATGTTTGTTTGGTTTTTAATATATTTTATTGATTATGCTATTACAGTTGTCCCATTTTCCCTCTTTTATCCCCCCTCCCTGCACCCCCCTCCTATCTGCCTCCCCGCCCCCCCACCTTAGTTCATGTCCATGCATCACACTTATAAGTTTTTTGGCTTCTCCATTTCCTATACTATTCTTTTAACCTCCCCTGTCTATTTTGTACCTACCATATGCTACTTATTCCCTGTACCTTTTCCCCCATCCTCCCTCCCCCTCCCTGCTGATAACCCTCCTCCATGTGATCTCCTTTTCTGTGATTCTATTCTGTTCTATTTTTTGTTTTTGTTTTTTTTTTCTTTTGTCTCAGCATACATGTTAAGGAGCAGAACCTTAGGTGCTTGCCAGGGTGGAGCAATCCAGGTCACTGCGTTGTAGAGCTGTATGTAGGGGAGAGGGAGGGGTCCAAGAGGAACAATCCTACTTATTCAGCAGTCAGTCTGCTTTCAGTCACTTCCCCACTACCGACAAGCAAATTGGGTCCTTCTGTGCTGATTCCCAGGTGGGTAGGTTTGTGTTATGTTCTAGGACTCTGTGGGTCTCTCCACTGAACTCTCCTGTGAGGCTGGGAGTTTCTCCTGCCACATCAACCACCACAGGTTTTTTCAGTCAGAGGTTTTGAGGCTTTCTTTTCTCCACACTGGAATCCTGGATTGTGTGGTCTATCTGGCTCCCCAGTTGTTCTTCCCACTTCATCCTCATGCAAATGTGGGACCACCCTCCCCACCAGCCATTGCCTTCTCGCTAGTCCTCTCTGCCCTGGCTGCCAATCTCCTCCCCTCCTACCAGTCTGGATGAATGTTTCTTCTTTAACTCCTTTGTTGTCAGACTTCCATACAGTTCAATTCTCTGACAGTTCTGGCTGTTTTTTGTTTTTAAATTTGTTGTTGTCCTTCTTTTGGTTGTGCGAGGAGGCACAGTGTATCTCCCTACACCTCTATCTTGGCCAGAAGTCCTACATATGGATATTTAAAATGGAATATTTCTCAGCCACAAAAATGTATGAAATCTTACCATTTGTGACAAAAAATAATGGTCCTGGAGAATGTTGTATTAAGTAAAATAAGTCTCACAGGCAAAGACAAATACTGTATGATATTACTGTATGTAGAATCTAAAAAGCTAGACAAATGAACAACAAAAATAAACACAAGCTCATAGATACAAAGAAAAAACTGGTAGATTCCAGGAAGGTATGAGGTGAATTATGGTAAATATAGGTGAAAGGGTTTAAAAGGTGTAAACTTCCACATATAAAATAAATACATCTGCGGAATGTACCAAACAGCATAGGGCATGTAGTCGATAACACTGTAATAACTTTGTAGAGGGACAGAGGGTAACTAGACCTGCCGTGGTGATCACCTTGTCATCTGCATCAATACGAGCCACTGTGTCATCCACCTAAAACTAATAGAATGCTGTAGGTCAGTTATACTTCAAGTAGAAAAAAAACTTAAAATACAATAAGAAATAGTCTTCTTATTGTATTTTAATCCATCTCACATCCACTGAAATAGGCTTTATCAAAAAACAGAAAATTACTTGCGTTGATGATGTTGCAGGCAGGTCACAATGTTTGTGCACTGTTGATGGGAATGGCAAAATGATGAAGTGTAATGATGGCTGCTCAGCAATGGGAATGTATTTAAAACTATTGAACTGAACCTTAAATGGTTAAGATATAAAGGGGAAGGGATTGGAGTAACAAGTATGAAAGACACATGGACAAAAACTAGGGGGGTGGAAATGGGAGGGAGGTGGGGAGGGTTGGGGCAGTGGGCTGGGATGGGAGCAAAAGACAGAAAACTGTATGAGAACAACAATTAAAATAAAAGTACAAATTTTAAAAAAGAAAATAAAGATTATAAAATTCTGAAAAATAAACATAAAAAGAGAAGCGAATTTTAGGAATAAATAAATAATAAAAATTCTTAAAAATAAAAGTATTACCTTTAAAATGGTTAAGATAGCAAATTTATGTTGTGCATACTTTACCACCATAAAGTTTTTAAAATCACAGGTCCAAATGTGAATTCCAGTGATATATTTGAATACAGAATAAAGACAGACCTAAGTGTACCATCTGACTGTATTGGTGGTCAGAGTGGTTGATTAAAAAAAACCTTGCCTGGTTCCATTTCTGTGAATTCAGGGCTCTCAACTGTTTGACAGGCTTCATTGCTATCCTAACCTGAAGCTTATTCATGGGAGGAAGTTAATTATGTGAGACATTGTTTGTGCCCCTTAAAATTTTTCCCTTTGTCTTAAAAGCCATTGAATGCCATCGGTAACTTTCCTCCTTCCTCCTTTTCTGCCATAGACTACATGCTTCAACACTAGAGTGCTAACTCGGTTTAATATCTTCAGAAGAGGTAAAAGTTCCTTAAATACAAGGAGAGCTTCAATGGCCACAAAGGGCCACTGACTTTGTAGTCCCCAAAAGAGCTCATCTAAGATGTCTTCATCATCATCCTCCCTGCCCCCATGGTTCTTTTTTTTTTTTTTTTTTTTAGACTCTTCAGCTCCCCTGAATTTTTTGTCTGTATTCCCCTCCAGACTCAATCTCTTTGACAGTCTTTCCACCTGTCAGACATTTCCCCTCCCACCTGGGCCCTTCAGCTACAGTCAATGGAGCTTTTAAGCCTCTTTCACCATCATGGTCTCTGGAGGGGCTCAAGACTCCAAGAGCAACTGAAATGAAACGAAATGGATAGAAACAAGAAATGAACCCACAAACCACATACATTTTATATTTATTATACCCAGAACTTCTTCTGTTGAGGCGTAATGATCTCAAAAGCTTTGGGATTCTTACCACAGTTTTTTTCCTTAAATTTTTATTTAATTGTATTTTTAAAAACACATAGCATTAAATGTACCATCGTGCACCAATAAACCGTGTACAGTTCAGTAGTGGTATATATATATTCTTATTGTTCCAAAACAAATCTCTAGCACTTTTTCATCATTAAAACTAAAAATCAATGCCCATTTTTCTCTCCCAAGTACCTACAATGACCAATTATTTTTTGTTTCTTTAAATTTGAGTACATGACATACTTTATATAAATGGAAGATATTATTCCTGTCTTCCTGTGACTGATTTGTTTCAACAAGCATAATAACCAAATTTACCTTTTCTCCAAGGTTAATATTTTTTGTGTGTATATATATATGTATCACATTTTCTTTTTCCATTACTCTGTCTATAGACAGTTTATTTGCTTCTACTTCTTGGCTATTATGAATAATGCTGCAATGAAATTGAGTGTGCTAATATTTTTTAAAATCCTGCTTTCAATTCTTTTAGATGCTAAAACAAAAGCGAGATTGCTGGACCACCTGGAAAGTCTATTCCTTATTTCTAGGGAAATCTACAAACTGATATCTACAGTAGCTGCACCGTTTTTGCATTTCCACCAAGAGCAGGTTCAAGCTCCAATCTCTCCACATTGTGCCAACACAGGTTACCTTCTGTGTTTCGGGTAGTGGCCATTCCAGTGAGTGTCAGAGTATAATGCATCCTTGTTTCAGTTTCATTTTCTAGTAATGAATGAGGGCAGGTATTGTTTAATGAGCTTGTTGGTTATTTGTAGGTCTTCTTCCAGAAATGTCTATTCAAATGTTTTGATCATTTTTAATCAGGTAATTACGGCTTTTTGTTGTTCTTAAATTGTAGGATTTCTTAATATACTCTAGATGTTAACCCTTTAACAGATATATGGGATTCACAAATACTTGTTTTGTTTTGTATGTTTCTTTTTCACCCACTTGATTTTTAATTTTGATGGCCAATAGTTCTTTTTAATTTCTTATATTTTTTCCATTCTCAGCTTTACCTGTATTTATTTACTTTTTTCTTTTTCTTTTGCTTTTTTTATTGTTATTGTTCAAATACAGTTGTCTCCATTTCCCTTCCCCACCTCTCACCCATCTCCACCTCCCACCCTCACTACTCCCCCCCTTTTATCTCTGGCCATGTGTCCTTTATACATGTTCCTTAATGACCCTGCCCCTATTTTCCCCATTATCCCCTCCTACCGCCCCTCTGGTTACTGTCAATTTGTTCTTTATTTCAATATCTCTGGTTACATTTGCTTGCTTGTCTTGTTGATTAGGTTCCACTTAAAGGTGAGATCATATGGTATTTGTCTTTCACTGCTTGGCTTATTTCCCATAGAATAATGTTCTCCAGTTCCACCTTTGTTGTTGTGAAGGGTAGGAGCTCCTTTTTTCTTTCTGCTGTGTAGTATTCCTTCATGTAAATGTACCACAGTTTTTTTGATCCACTCATTTACTGATGGACACTTAGGTTGCTTCCAGCACTTGGCTATTGTAAATTGTGCTGCTATGAATTTTGGGGTGCATAGGTTCTCTTGAAATGGTGTTTCAGGATCCTAAGAGTATAGACCCAGTAGTGCGATTGTCAAAAGGCAGTTCCATTTTTAGTTTTCTGAGGAAATTCCATACCGTTTTCCTCAGTGGCTGCACCAGTCTGCATTCCCACCAACAGTGCACTAGGGTTCCCATTTCTCCACAACCTCACCAGCACTTACTGTTTGTTGATTTGTTTGTGATAGCCATTCTCACCGGTGTGAAGTGGTATTTCATTGTGGTTTTAATTTTCATCTCTCTGATGATTAGTGATGCTCAGCATCCTTTCATATGCCTCTGGGACCTCTGTATGTCCTCCCTGGAGAAGTGTCTGCTCAGGTCCTTTGCCCATTTTTTTAATTGGGTTGTTTGTCTTCCTGGAGAGGAGTTGTGTGAGTTCTTTATATATTTTGGAGATGAAACCCTTGTCTGAGGTACCATTTGCAAATATATTTTCCTATACATTTGGTTCCCTTTTCACTTTGCTGATGTTTTCTTTAGCTGTGCAGAAGCTTTTTATTTTGATGATGTCCCATTCATTTATTCTTTCCTTTTTCTCCCTTGCTCTAGGGGACATAATAGTGAAAATGCTGCTACATGGAATATCTGATATTTTCCTGCCTATGTTCTCCTCTAGGACTTTTATGGTGTTATGACTTATTTTTAAGTCTTTTATTCATCTTAAGTTTATTTTTGTGTGTGGTGTGAGTTGGTGACTGAGTTTCATTTTTTTTTTTTTTTTTTGGCATGTAACTGTCCAGCTCTCCCAATACCATTTGTTGAAGAGGCTATTTTTACTTCATTTCATGCTTCTTCCCCCTTTGTTGAATAAAATTGACCATAGAGACTTGGGTTTATTTCTGGGCTCTCTGTTCTGTTCCATTGATCTATGTGTCTGTTCTTATGCCAGTACCAGACTGCTTTGATTACAGTGGCCTTATAATATGGTTTGATATCAGGTATTGTGATCCCCCCTGCTTTGTTCTTCTTTCTAAAAATTGCTGAGGCTATGCAGGGTCATTTATGGTTCCCTATAAATTTTTTAAATGTCTGGTTATATCTGTGACATATGTCATTGGTATTTAATTTCTAAAGGTGTATGGGACAACTTTTGTATTATCAAAAGTATTCATTTTATGGTTTCTCTTTTTGAGATAGGTTAAACGTAAGAAACTATGAATATGCCTTGACAAGTAAAATGTGGATATTGAGACAGATGGCTGAACAAACTGGGTGAACAATTTACAGCCAAATTCAAAAGTTCACCAGGGTGAAAATCTTCAAGTGCTTAGCAATGAACATACCTATGCTGGGCCTCATCTGCAGGGTGGCCTTCCCTCCCCTGGCAGATCACTGGTCATATGATTTGAAACTTCTGCCCTGGCAACAAACAATTAGTGGAGACCAGGACCCTGAAAATGTACATCTGAAAAAGCTGATGAATATTTTATTGAGATTTTCCCTGAGACCTCACCTAAAATCATTACCTTACAAAAGCAGATAAAACTCAAGACAAAGAAGCCAGAGTGTGTTCTTCTGGAGGCACACCTACTGAAATCTCCTTTCCAAGTAAACTTTCTTTCTCCTAAACTCTAAGGGGTCCTCACGAGGCTTGCAACCAGAGGGGCAATGGGCACTGGCATCTTGTCCTAAGCAAACCTCCTGAACTTTTTCCCATGGGCCCCACTTTTTTCTGTGACTCTGCAATAAGCTGAGAGCAGCCTCTCCTAGCCTCACATCTTTCCCAAAGTGTTGTAAGACAGCCACAGCAGCCCCACCCAGTCTCTGTTCTGCTTCTCCTTTTATTCTAGGCCCATCCGTGTTTCACTGTCCCAGCTTTAATAAACATACTCTCAAAATCACCTGGGCTTGTTTTGAGAAATTCTTCCTGCACAAAGTCAAGAATCCATGCACAACTGGCTATCCTTCAGCAAACCTGCCCTGGGTCAGGTCCCTTTCTGGTAACATTGTGAAATTTAGAAGAAATTCTATTGCAAAAGGAAGAAAAGGGATGTGTGTGTTTTAAGAGAGGTAAAAAGCATGTAGTTTATCCTGATAAGTTGGTCATTTCTGAATGAGTAAAAAGAGACAAACTAAGAAAATAAAGGAAAGTTGTAAACAGTTACTGGAATAAAAATATTCAGAAAGGAATTTTATGAATAAATGCTAGAACCTAATTATGTGAATATCCTTACACCCTAACTCAACAAGGACTACTAACTATATTAACTTAAATGGAAGCTGAAGTGGCTATAAAACACAGCCCTCCATATCTGATCCTGAAGCAGAGGAAAGGTACTTATGACACTCTTACTGTCCTCCTCACCTGTGGAACTTTTAGATGGTAATTGCACTTTACCACATTGTGTTCTTACAGCCTGGCCCCAATAAATCTTAAGATTACAGCTTCCAAGTGTACAACTAGCAAAAATCAGACTAATAATGAATAATTAATTATTAAATGTAAGTGGTCCATAGTAAATGAGAACCCGTCTATGGTAAGATTATCAAAACTGAAGAAGTTGATAGTGTGCCCTCAAACTGTAAGTAAATGTTATACAAAATACAAAACACAGAGAAATGAGACAGGAAAACCTAGGTGATGATAGCTTATAGGTTAGAAATGATACAGAATGTTTTTCCAGTAAAGGCCTGTGGGACCAACTGCTCCCATTTACCTGCTTTTCTATTTGAGAACATTTGGCTTTGACTTCCAACCAAAGTGAAGGTCTTGCTGCATCACCAATGGTTTATCATTCAGCAAGGCAAACGCTGCCACTAAGACTTCCTTAGATTCCCTTCCTAGCACTTGAGACAATATTATCTAACCAAAAGATTGGCCATCAGTGTATTCTTTAGACTGATTTATGACTAAGAAGGGGATATGTGGGCAAAAAAGTGGCCACATGATAAACCTGTCAAGCTCAGGAGAGGCCTGTGTGGTGGGACTTACAAACCTGAGATGACCACAAAGGATGGTCTGAAATTAAACTTTTAACTAAAAGTGAGTCATGGTGGGTAGTCATGTCCTAGGCTAGTATCTTTCCTGACAAAGGTCAGTCTTTACCTTAGCTGAGCATGTTCATTGTCTTTTTGTATCTTCTGTAACATGCCTTTAAACTGTCAGTGAAATTTCTTTTTTTTCCAGATCCCTCGCTGCACCAGTGCAGAGACAACAAAACTCCTCCTTGTTATTCTTACCATATTTATTACTAACTGCCAACTATCCTGTACTGACCCAACATTTAAAAAGTATATATCTGTTTTACTTTTTACTCAAATGTCAGAGATTATAGCACTATGCTTTCTGCCACCTCCTTAATTTATTGCCAGTGGAGTTCATGGAACCCCTCAGGACTCTGGCTTTGACTGCACTGTACAAAATGAGGTTTGAACCTGCCATTGTCTGATGCGTTGTCTCAATCCATTGAGATTTTTATTCCAGCAATTGTCAAGTTAGACTCCAATAGATTCACAAAACTTTGCTATAGGTTTACAGGTTTGTTCTGTTGACAGCTAGAATTCCAGGCCTCTGATCAAGACTTGCTCTCTCTACTGACCTGGCTTCATCTGCAACCACCCAGAGGCCTGCCAAGAGTTGCCTCATCATGAAAAAGACACTCTTATCACCTTCATCACTTAGAACATTCCAAAGGTTTTAGTGTTCTTTTCTAACATCCAAGAAAGAAGACCAAATGTCTTTTTTTTTATTTATTTTAATTGTTGTTCTTGTACAGTTTTCTGTCTTTTACTCCCATCCCAGCCCACCGTCCCAGCCCTCCCTACCTCCCTCCCATTTCCACCCCCCTAGTTTTTATCCATGTGTCCTTTATACTTGTTCCTGTAAACCCTTCCCCTTTTCCCCTGATCTTCCCTCCCCTCTCCCCTCTTGGTGACTGTCAGTCTGTTCTCAATTTCAGTGTCTTTGGTTATATTTTGCTTGTTTGTTTGTTTGTTTGTTTTGTTGATTAGGTTCCTGTTAAAGGTGAGATTATATGGTATTTGTCTTTCACTTCCTGGCTTATTTCACTTAGCATGATGCTCTCCAGTTCCATCCATGCTGTTGCAAAGGGTAGGAGCTCCTTCTTTCCCAAATGTCTTTTTATGATGTCACATGAGAGACCTGATGCTTCTCAAGGTGGGGTCACTCCCAGAATCACATAGCCTGCAAGTGGAGTCAGACATGCCATGTGTGATCAATTGGCACTTGGCATCTGTGCTCCATTCTCTTCTAGGTTTCCTCCTATATCTGAGGAACTGAAAGTTTAAATACTAAGTTCCCCCTGGTGCTAGTGATTGAAAATCCAGATGTGAATCAAATTCAGCCTCTGAGGTGCACTGTGTTTAATTCAGAAGCTGAAAGTGAAATAGAACCATTATTTTTGCTGCTGTGGTAACTAATGGGCGGGCTGTGGCAGACACACAGCTTTATGTGAAGAAGCAAGTGTTTTGTTACCTCTGAGTGGGGCTGTGGCCATGCAACCTTATGATCAGATTTCCAGTGGTAGCTCCCTAACTTCTAATTTCTCTAGCTATTCAGTGGTTTTACAACCACTGATTCTTTGTGTTAAAGACATTTCTGCACAAATGTTCATGAGAAGTTTACTTGTAATAGCCCAAAATTGGAAACAACAGAAATGTCCATGGAGGGATAAATGAATAAACAAATTTAATGCATCTCTGGAACAAGATAGAACTAAAACATCAAAAGAAAGAACTATGTCAAAATAATCTTTTTCAGTCAAGAAGCGGAATTCCACCTAAAATTACATACTGTATGATTCAAAGTTTGAAAATTCTTGAAAATGAAAATGAATCTGTCATGGCAGAAAGCAGATGAGAGTTTCCTTAACATTGGGGAAGAAGGTCAAGTGGGGCAGAATGAAGAGGTTACAAGAGGGCATGAAGAGGATTTACAAGTAAGGGACATGGTCATTATCCTCATTGTGACAGCTTCTCTGGTGCGTGCATCTGAAAAAACTCCATACATTGTATACTTTCTATATATTAATCTTATATTCAACTATAACTTAATAGATATGTTAAAATTAAATATACACATATGAAGTATTACTTAACATAGAAGTTGAATAAGAAATACAAACTCAATAAACATCTGTCACATGAGTTTTCCTTGCACATTTTTCTGGTGACAAAGGTACTCCACAGCCTGAAGCCTTTCCTGGGGGCTGCTGATCTGAAGTCAGCAGCACTCAAAGCCCAGCAGGGACCAACCTTATCAGCCTCAATCATTACACAGTCTTTCTAACTCTCCACTCTCCCTACAGTGGACTGTGTCTGCTCCTCCATCCAGCCAACTGTCAGCCCACCAAGGACAGTCCTCTGCAGGCAGGTTTTCCATACACCTTCTAGTTCTTCAAGGAGTGAATGGCCACTAACTCTTCATGTCTCAGGCAAGAGGTCACTTCCTCAGAAGTGCTCTCTATAACCCCCAGTCGAGCTGAGACTCAAGTACGTGCTTTAAATGCTCCAGAAGTTTTCCTTTATGACCCTTCACTGATTTATGACTAGTTCCTTAGAGCCATGATTCATCTGAGAGCCAGTCACTGTTACAAGGTAAAGTCAATGAGCACAGGGCCCACATTTGTCTTATTCTCTTTAGAGTTTCTGGGGCTCAGCCAAGAGCCTGATGTATTGTAGATGCTCCATGAGCACCCATTAAGTTGATAAGGAAGACCACACAACGGCAGCCTGTCACTCTGCAACATCTGCAGTCAAAGTAAGTTTCTTATAGACATACAGGCATTGGTGTCAGTGTGGGAGGAAGTCACCACATGCTTGGGGTCATCCCAGGGTCAGGTCCTTGCTCTTCGCACATTCAGAAAGCAGGAAAGAAACCTCCTAACAGTGAAAGGCTGGGCCACACTTTATTCCCAGAAAAGCACAACCCTCCAGAGACCCTCCTTGTAAGTTAAGTCTCATCACCCCAGGCCTGTGTTCTTCCTGTTCTCACAGATCCCTGACCTGACAGAAACTTTGGATGCTCAACCCCTGGTAGTCGAGGTAGTTACTGCCCAGGGAGGAAGGAGCACACCTTGATTTTAAAGAAATCAGGAGACAAGTTTTCTTCCCCAGACTCCCTGGTCTATGAGACATCTGCCTGTTATTTCTGAAGATATCTCACCAGTTTACAGTTTCCTGGGGAACAAGGAAACTTCTCATACAGGATAGGACAGGAGAACCCAAATCTGTGGTTACTTCCATCTCAGAGGGGCTGAGGGTTTCATGAGAACCTCCCTTCCCCTAACAGAAGGACACACAGGGTCTCCTGGTTGAGTGGTCACATGGAGCTGCTCCACTCCTGGGCCCTGGGAGGAGGCCTAGAGCAGATGACAGACAGGGACACAGATGGCTTACATTCAAAGCCCCAATGCAGTGCTAGAGGACAGACAGCACATTTTGGGGATCAAACTTCCAGGCCAGCACCTTCTCCCAACAGCCTCAGGAGAACCTTCACCAGGCCCTTCCTTTGAATGGTTGAAAGCAGAGAGTTCTGTCTGGTAAGACAGTTCTTTGGTGGGACAGTTCTCCTGACACTGGACTCCTAATACTCTGGACAATGCCTGACCTCTCTTACTGGGCTCACCCTGCACTGGTCAGCATCCCTGTGTAGCACATTGGCTACAGATCTACTCCTGGTCTCCAGGGGGCAACATTGAGACACTCAGACAAAACAGGAAATTCTCATGTGAACCAGGCTTTGGCTAAGAAGATGGAGGAGTCTGATTTTCAACCCCTGCTTCAGCAGGCCTTTCTGAGGCCCAACCTCATGCCTGCTCTGTCCCACCTGCTACTTCTAAAGACTGCTAACCAAAGGGGCCTGTGCAGTAACGCTGACAAGCTCAGGGGGCCACACGGGAGGCCTGGCAAGCTCAGGGAGCAAATGTAACCTAACACAATATTCTAGTTAGAAATTTCTACCTGGGCAGGTGATGGCAAGTTGTCACCTCCCAGGCCTATACCTTGCTTAGCAAAGGTCAGTCTTTACTTTAAGTGAGCCCTGACCCCTGTTTTTATGCATCTTAAAGAGTATAACTTTGACACATCTGAGTGATCTTCTTTGCTAGACCATTGGAAGGTACAGACTCTGGGACCAGTGTACAAGACCCCAGAAACTGGTCCCCTGCACACCCGCTCTCTGTCTTATAAGTGTTAATTTTCTGTACTCATGAAAGTAAAAAAAAAAAAAAAAAAGTATGGATTTCTCCATTTTGACTTTTATCTAATTCTAGAGATTTCCCCATTATGCTTTCTCCCACCTCCTAGTGGATTTCATGTAACTTTTTTTTATCTTCTCCTTCGATTATAATATATACAGAGAGTATTTTGATGGTTGCCCATTTGGAGTGGGGTATACTGGAATGGGTGAAGAGACGAGGGGATTAAGACATACAAGTAGGTAGTTACAGAATAGCCATGTAGATGTAAAGCACAGTATAGGAAAGGGAGTAGCCAAAGAATTTATACTCATGACCCATGGACATGTACAATGGTGGGGGGATTGCCTGAGGGAGTGGGGGTGCTGGGTGGAGCAGGGGCAAAAGAAGAAAAATCAGGACAACTGTAATAGCATAATCAATAAAATATTTTTTAAAGAAAAAATAAAACTACCATTCTTTGCAGAGTTTAAGATCTTGCTCCCAGGCATATGATGTCAGGTTGGCTCAGATAAACTCACCAGATTGCTCCACAGATTTGTACTTTTCTTATTTTTATAGAACCTAGGAGCACCTCTCACTCAGGGGTTTCTGTGCTGCTCTCTACCCCAAGCCTGACATCACCCATGGGCAAGCCTGGCGACCACAAGGAAGCCTCCCAGGCAGAACTCAGAGGTTGTCCCAACACTCAGGGAGCACAAGGACAGGCCTGACAAACAGACATGGAGGGGAAAGGTCTACCTGAACCCATCCCTCCATGACCAGGAAGCCCACAGGCACCTGACCTTTCACCACATTCCTTTCTCCCTGGGACACGCAGGACACGTCCCACTTCACACCCCGAACTGCAGGTCCTAGCAAACTCCTGGTCCTGGGTCTCTGTCCCCAGAAGCAGAAGCCAGGCTGGTGACGCCTGAGATAGAAAAAGGGTCCCCTCTGCAATTATCACCAAGTTTGACCCATTCTCACCCCCAGAGTCATCTTTGCGATGGGAGGAAATAAAACCTCAGAGCATCTGAGAACATGAAGCAGCCTGGATTCCCAGCTGGGTTTCTGTGTCACAGACAGAAATGATCCCCATTTTTGAGGATACCTGGGGCTCTCTGTGTGGTTCTGACAGACCCAAGACCAAGAAACAACAGAGGCCAGTGCTAGAGTGAGTGGGTCATCCTCTCAGGACATCTGTGTCCCCATCAGCCTTGCTATTGCCAGTGAGCTCCACAGGCCAGTAGGATCAACCTGCCCTGAGAGCCTGTTAGATGCAGAGTCTCTGACCCACCACACCCCTACCCAGTCAGAACCTACAGTTTAACCTGGAGACTTCCCCTGTGCACAGGAGAGCAGGAGAGGTGGTTCTACCTTCACATCGAGAGATGTCATTTTGAATGTGCTCCAACATTAGCTGGACAGCTGCTGAAGCTGCATTTTTAAGGTGTCACCTAGACATCGCAATGTTTACAAAGTTTCACAGGTGAATCAGTGCATAGAAGAAATACCATCCCTCTGACAGGTGTTTCTGAAGTAGCCCGAGAACTCCTGCTCTGAAGGGAAAAGTCAAATGTGAAAGAGAGGCCGTGGGAGAGGCTACTGTTCACCTGACAGGAAGCTGTGGGGAAACCCCAAAACCCAGACACCCCAGGCTTGTGTTTTTCTAAACACAACATGTGAGTATGGGCTAGTGTTATATATGTATATGTGTGTATGAGTTGTGTGTGACTTCATGTGTGTACCTGTGTGTGTATGCATGGTGTTCAAAGGCCTCAGCAGTTCCCAGGGAACCAAAATATCGAAGGACAGTAAACTGGTAAAAAGGGACAGTGGTGGCAAAAATGAGGCCAGGGAGTGGGAGGGTCCTGGGCGCCAACTCCGCCCCCCAGTCCACATGACAAGAATGGTAACCTTGCCCCAGAATAAAGCTCATCGCACAGGTAGGACCCACAGCAGATTGCACCATTCTGGACAGAGGTGACTGTGAGCCTTACAGAACCTCAGGCTGGTCTCAAAGAGGCAGCCACAGAGCAGATGGCAGACACCATGGAATCCCTGTCAGTCTCTACCCACAGAGGACTTGTCCACTGGCAAAGGCTCCTGCTGGTTGGTAAGTAGGAGACAATTCCTTGGGGTAGACTAAGGATCTGACACAGAGACTGGCTGGGGTTTGCTGCAGAGGCCAGTGCTCTAAGAGAGAAGGCTTCTGTTTGGACCCAAGGGTGAAGGTGAAAGGAGCAGAGTAAGATAAGGGAAGGGGGCTCAGCAAGAGGAAATTCTCATAATCTGGAAGTGCTGAGAGGCAGGAAAACCTCAATTGCTATTTATTTCCTGTTATTCATCATTGAGTATTGAATTATGAAAACTGGTAATAACAGTGGCAATTTATGTCAGTAAACATCAGAAAAAAATATAGCCAAGGGTGCTAGACATTGTCTTTAGACTATTTGACCACCAACCTCAGAAATGGTCAAATACACTGCGGGATATGCAGGGCCCAGGAAAACTTACTTATTTACCCACAGGTATTTGCAGCCTTTTGCAGCCACTAGAGGTACAGTAAGATCAGACAAGCCCCTGCTCACATGGAGCTATGTTCTAGTGAAGAGAGAGATGAGGGAAGTCTGGATGGGATGTCAGGTACCCACAAGTGCTATAAAAAAGAAGAGCAGGGAGAAGTCAGAAAGTGAAGACAGAAGCTTTAGAGAAGGTGGTCAGCACTGATGTCTTTCAAAGGCACTCCTGAGTGTCAGCAGGGGTCTGAGGGCAGTGAGTGGATGAATGAGACAAACACCTAGAGAATAATATTTGAAAAAGAAAATATAACAGGTTCAGAGGGGCTGAAGTAATGGTGTCCATACCGCTGACCTTGGCCATCGGAGACACACCCTCACATGCAGACCAAGGCTGAGAGTTGAGGAGACTTACTCAGGATCCATGGCCTCATCTTTCCCTCCAATCCATAGATCCAAATACTGATTAACTTTTTTCTTCTTTTCTAGTCTCACTATTAAACTTCTGGTACCTGCCAGCCACCGCACAATTTGCTATTGTATCGACCAATGTTGCTGAAGGGAAGGTTGTGCGTCTACGTCTCCGCAATACACCTCCTGATGCTATAAGCTTCTTATGGTACAGGGGGGAAGGAGAAAAATCCCATCGTAGAATTGCAACTATTTCAGTAATCGTAAGAGCATTTGCACAAGGGCCTTTATACACTGGACGAGAGACAATATACAGAGATGGGTCCTTGCTGTTAAATAAGGTCACCGTGAAGGACACAGGCATCTACACCGTAGTGGCCCACCTTCGAAATTCAAAAAAGGAAATAGGATTCGGACGGCTTAATGTGTACGGTGAGTGATTCCTCTCTGCCCTCTGGGTGTCAGGCGGGGTGACTTCTCCTTCACACACGGGACTGGCAGCCCTGGACTCTGCCTCCATCCCCCTCTGTGTCACGTCCCAGGTTAGCTTTGGACATTCAGTGTAAACACACACAGTGAACACAAATTCCTAAGATCTCAGTTCCCTTCCCTAATTCCAGCCCTGCAGACATTCACCGAGGGCTGAAGACCAGTCTGACAGGACTTACTCAGCACAGGGAGACCACCAGTCTAAGTGCAGCCCTGAGCTCCTCCCTATGACCTTGACCCTGAAAACAGCCCTGCAGGGCTCTGTCAAAGCCTACTCTGAGGAGCCCCCTGCAATTCTTACAGAGATCACCCCAGAACCCTGTCCAGGGATCTTGCCTCCAAGGACCTTGGGGAACCTGTGTCAGGCAGGGTTTGGCCTCCTAAAAAAGGTTAGTTGGGTAGTAGTTTAATGGGTGCCTGAGTCACAAGGATTCTGAGCTGGTCACCAGCCACATCTTGGCAGAAATGGAGTTCAGTCTATCACCTGAGGCTGTGTGTGGAGAGCACAGTTGGACAATGTCCTTGGATATTAGCCAACTGTCCTGGGGGACTTAGCAAAGTCAGGTTCAGATAAAGGTCAGCATCCCCAGAAAGAAATAGAGAAAAAAAGATGCTTCTGGAAGCTCCTCATTCACCAGGGATCGGCCCAGGGGATTCTCTCTTGGAGTCGATCAATAACAGGTGCCTCTTATTTGAGCTGCTCTCTATCCTAAGATTTAGTTCCTATACTGTGAATATTTTGTGGTTAATGCACTGATAACATGGCAACCAAATATTCATCCTCCTTCATGGAAAATAAACTGAGACACAAGGAGGTACCGTCACTAAAACAGAGTCCCACAGACCACGAGCAGCTGGTCAGGGTCACTCGAGGTCAGCCTGCAGCCACAGCCTTGTCTTGTCCTCCTTTTTGGGAACCTTAGAAGGTGTCTGTGGATTCCTAAACCAACCATTGGTTCAGATTCTTTTCTCTTAGTGTACTCAGCTCAGAGAAATATATTCTGGTCTGGGGAGTGAAAGAAAATAAAGAAATAATCTGTTTTAACTCTAGAACCAAATTACCTACAGTAACGATCAGAGTCAGCGCAGAGAACACCTGGGCCTCTGACTCGGGTGGCCTATCCACAGCCTCCCTGCCCTGGACTGGAAATCACTTGTTTATTTCCTGCTGTGGTGGAGTCAATCCCACCAGATATAGATAAAAGAACTTTGTCTCTCCATCTCCCATTCTACCCCGAAACCAGCTCAGAGACCAACATGTAACACTCAGTTGCTTTTGATGAATTAGGAAGAAGTAAATGGTGATTTAATGAATGAGTGAATTAATGAATGAATGGCCCAAAATCTCTTCGGAGCCTAAAACCCAGATGCAGAGTCCTTGAAATGCTGGCCACAGGGCACAAGCTCTCTTTCCCCCCGGGGACTGAGCCAAATGTCTCAGAGCCTATTCTGCTCTCTAATGAAAAGTCTTTTCTGCATTTGGTCTTAGGCCTTGGGGTATTAGTAATGCTTTTTTCACACATAGAAAAATTGTGTTTTTTTCCAAATTTCTATCTCATAGCCACCTAACACAAATGGCCCACATGGGTCTGAATTGCAGCAAGTCCAGGCTCCCCACTTGCTGTCCATCACCTACTTTGCACTTGCACACGTCCTCACCTGCCCTCAGCAGAGGGAGAAGGACTTTAATGACCAAGGGCAGTCGCAGTCATAGTTTTGCTGCCACAGTCAGCTTCTGCCTCTCCACTTCACTTGTTTTCTGAATTGTTTCTTAGACCCTTCTCTATCATTTAGTGACTCGCTGCCTCATTTCAGTCACACACACCTGGGAAGACATGACTCACCTTTTGGCCCAGAGGCCCGAATAGTCAACTGACCACTAGCTTGCTTCTGGTCTCTATGTGTTATTTATGCACAAACCCCAGTCTCTGGGATGTCCTGGGAAGTGTGCCTCATAGAAACACACCTCAGCTGGGTGATGGAGGGCTGTGCAGCTGGAAGGAAAGGCTTCTGGTCGACCAGGCTTTCAGCAGGTCAGTGAAGAACCAGCAGAAGTGCAGGGGTGTCTCTGACTCACAGTCTCTGTCTCTCCACAACCAAACACTGAGACCTAACTGTCACCTGAGAGAGTCTGTACTTTCCCCCAGACACAGAGTGGGAAGCCATACATTCTCTGAGCCCTCAGACCCCCATGCATTTTGTCTTGTGATACACAGACCTGCCTTGTTCTTTTAAAGACTCAACCTGGCTGAGAGGTGAGAGGTCCCAACTTTGGTTGAAGAAGCTTTTAGGGGAATCAAAGCTACCACACAGGGCAATTTTCTTTTTCCTACCTTCAGAGCAAAGTTAACCATGCCAAACATCACAAACAACAACTTTGACTTTAAAAGTTTTGATTTGCATTTTTTTAATAATAGTGGTGTTGAGCATCTTTGCCTGTATTTATTGGCCATTTGTATATCTTTTTCAGGAAAACTGCCTATTCAAGTGTTTTGGTCAATTTTTAAATCAGATTATTTGTTTTTGTTGTTGTTGAGTTATAGGAGATTTTTATGTATTCTGGATATTAACATTTCATCATATATATTTGTAAAATATTTTCTCCCATTTCATAGGTCACCTTTCACTTGGTTGACTGTGTTTCTTGATGAACAGAAGTTTTTCATTTTGACAAAAACCAAATTGTCTAATATTTTTGCCTGTGTTCTTAGTGTCATATTCAAAAAAAATCATTGCCAAATACAATGTCATATTGCTTCTCTGTATATTTTTTCAAAGTGCTTTTTAGCTTTAAGACTAACCTTTAGAAGTTGACCCATTTTGATTTATATTTTGTGTATACTCTAAGGCAACAGCCCAGGTCATTTATTTCCATATGGATATTACTGTTCAACACCATCCATTAAAAAGACTGTCTTTTCTCCATTGAACATTCTTGGCCTTTTCATCGACACCATTCCGTTGTGTCCTCTGATGGACAGAAGTTTTCATGCCCATCATGAAATTGGTTACTTTAGCTCTGCGGTGAGTGCTGAAATTGGAATGTTTGGCCCATCCAATTTCATTTTTTTTAAAGATCATTTCAAACATTTGGGGTGCAATGAAATTTCTTGTGAGTTCTAGGATGGCTTTTCTCTATTTCTGCAAAAAAATTATTTGATTTTGATAGGGAGTGTATCAACTATGTAGAGAGATGGATGTCTTTCCAATGACTTTTTTCCAATTTACTTTCTTTCAGAAATTTTTGGTATTTTTCAGTGTATATGGTTTCTGCCTTATGAATTAAGTTTATTTCTATGTATTCTAGCCTTTCTGGTGCTATTGTTAATGGAACTGTTTTTTCTAATTCCATTTTGAAATTGTTCATTCTTGTTGCAAAAAAAGGAACTGATGCTGAGTGTTGATTTTGTTTCCTGCAACTGTGCCTTATTTATTAGCTCTGACACTTTTCTTTGTGAATGGTTGTCACAGAATCTTTAGGGTTTTCTACATATAAGATTATGTTGTCTTTTCAAAAAGAGCTTTTTTTCTTTTTCTCCGATTTGGATACAACTTATTTTATCTTCTTGCATAAAATGTTCTGGGTCAAAGCTTCCAGTACTATGTTGAATAAGTGAGGAAAACAGCATCATTGTCTTGTTCATGATCTTAGTAAAGTTTTTGGAGTTTCTTCATGGCATATTGTGCTAGCTGTGGGCTTTCATGTATGGCCTTTATTATAGTAAGTAGTTTTCTCCTATTCTTACATTTCTGTCTTTTGTTAAAACCATAGCCACTTTCTTCTAGAGATTTATTTCACCAATATATTCAATCAGCAGGCCAGGAAATACAGTCTTGTTCAGACTGATAGAACTTTTAGATGGAACTCCTCCAGGTCTAAGGTCAGATCTCTCCTTATACATTGTCACCTGAACTTAGACAATTGTCCTTCTCCAAATGTCAGGACCATACTCTGGTGACCTTTACATAGCTCACTGTGGACTGTGAGTGGCTGAGATCTCTGAGGAAGAAGCATGGCTCCACGTCTCAAGCCCATTCTCAATGAGTCACATTCTCTGTTTCTCCACAGAATCTGTGAGAAAGCCAACCCTCCTAGCCAGCAACACCACAGTCACAGAGAATAAGGATGCCGTGGTTTTGACCTGCTACACAAATGCAGTTTCCACTGAGTGGTTATTCTATGGGATGAATCTGCAGCTCTCGGAGAGAAGGAAGCTGTCCGAGGACCACAGAATCCTCATCATAGACCCCATACAGAGAGAGGATGCTGGTTATTACCAGTGTAAAGTCTTCAACCCCATCAGTTCTGCTGAAAGTTGGCCCCTTGAGCTGCATGTGCAACATGAGTGACCTTTCTCCCCTCCTCTTTGTGATCAAACTCTAAATAAAGTTTTTTGCATTATTATAATAAATTTGTTCTGAAAGTAAATACTTCTTAAAAGATTTTCATCGAGTCAACGAATACTTAAAAATGTGAGCTGACAGTGTTATTATTTCTGACTTAAGGTCACATTTCCAAGCAACCACTACCTCGGTGTTGTCTTATATGTACCATGTCTACAGTGGAGGTGACATTGTGTCCCTCAGAGAATGAGCAGTGGTTGTGTAATAACCAATGGGAGCAGGTGATGAGCTCACAGAATCTGAGCTCTTTCCCTTCTCCATGCAAATGTGAGGAGACACCTGGTCACAGTTGTAGACAATGGGGATGGACAAGAGGACACTGTGTGTGTAGAAACACTGATCTTACTCTTTCACTTTGATGTCTTTCAAAAGATTTCTAAAGTCTCTTGAGTATTCTTTTTTATATGGCAATGAAATTATTTTTGTGAGTAGTACTTCTCTGTTCTTTTTGTTAATAAGATATAATTGGAAACTTTGGTAATAAAACCAAGGTTTTAGCTCCAATGTCCCAGTTCAGACTGATGCCCAAGGAATTAGAAATGACCTCATTTCTAGCTTTATGGAGCTAAGTTGGACCTGTTGGTCTTCTGGTCTCTCTTGGAGAAGAGGAATCACTAAAAACTAGAGAGTCTGCATGTGAAGTATAAGGGTGAGACTTCCTAACCTCAAGAGGCTGTTAAAACTCCCATCTTAAGTTTCATTTTAAAAAAACAAAAACTGCATCAGAAAATACTTTGTGATGAATGTCAGCTCTTCTGCACTTAAGTGACTAATCAGATCAAGTCAGGAGACACCAGCCATGTAGAAGGATCAAAAATACACTTCTTCCTTGGGGATCACCTTTAATCAAAGGGAAGGTGACTGTAGAAAGAAATGTAATGTCTTAATGGAAAACTCCAGAAGCACAGCCTTTTGGGAGACCAGATCCTGGCTCTGTTCAGGGACTGTTATTTTGCACCTGTTTATAAATTGCTGAGGACATGTACCTTTTTATAAATTGCAATAACTGATGGACGTGCAAACTTTGTCTTGGCTGAAAGAGATTTAGTTGTGTTTCCCTGCACTGTGCAGAAGGCAGTTTTGTTATGACCCAGGGACCTTCAGACAGCGGCTTCCTGATTGCAAGCCTCTGACCTCCATATTTTTAGAGCATTTTCTTCAAATATATAATTGCAGTTTGTAATTGCAGGTTCTTTCTTTGCCCTTTTGAAACATACATAAATCTCCTTAAAAAATCTTTTTGCCAGAGTTATGATTCAGAAAGTATCTGCCCCAAAGGCCTTGGCTGATCCTTTAAAATGCAGTCCTCCTGGTGTCTCGTCTCTGTGGGAGGTCGAAGCCTAACTTGAGTGAGGACCTTTACAATCATGAGGTAAGAAGACCCCCTGTGAAGAATTTATGAAATGTTTTACTTTCCTTCTCTGTACCACCAAGTAGCAAACAGAGATGCCTATGATTCTTTCTCCTGTTCTTAGAATCTCCACAGCCTTTTCTTTCAGGGGTGTTGAGTTCTGGCTCAGTACACTGTGGCATGGTCTTTAATAAATTCTTTCTTGCCTCTTTAAATATGTTCAATGCATCTTTCACTCTGACATCACCTGCTTATAATTATCTGTTCCTGTCATCTTGCTCACGGTGTCCATCCTTATATTTTCAAACCTTCCCAAATGTTTTAATCTCACTCAAATTTTCCAGGTAAAGATTACCAGTTGTCCTACCTTCCTTCTGAATTGGTACCCATAGCAAAAGATGGTCTGACTGCCCAGATTTTTCCAGGGACCAGGTTGATTCAGTGTCTTTTGTCTTAGAATCTGATAGAAAGGACGGGTGTGAACCTTTGCACCTCTACAGTGGCCTCCCCATCAACAGTGTTCTCATTGTACATACATTTTCACTCACCTTCAGAGAACAAGATTACAGATATTTGAAAAATATTCTGTTATGAAACTCAGAAATTATAGCAAACACTCAGGTCCCTGTGACTTCAGCCCCTGCAGGCCTGCACTGGGAGACCCTGTTTTGTGCCTCCTGTGACATGGAACTCAGAGCGAAAATCGTTGTCCTTATTCTTTCATTTCTCTGTTTTGTTTACAAAGTGCACATGCCTACCTTTAGAGAGTTTACAATCAGAACTTGAAAAATGGGAAGTAAATCTCTTTTCTGGTTCTGTTTTTTTTGTTTGTTTGTTTGTTTGTTTGTTTTTTAATGTTCCTTGTGGCCTCTGAGGTATTTGGTTGAAATCCTTGAAGAATTGGTGAGAGGTGGATTGTGGGTAAGCAGAGCTGTGCCTACGGAAGAGCCCAAAAGAGATGGGGTCTGGTCAGCAGCAAGGTGAGAAATTACAAATTATGCAGGTTGGGGCGTTAGGCATTGCATGGATTAAAGAAGGTATAAGAAGGCCAAGCAGGAGGGTTTTGTTAATTATGGAAGCTCAGAATGGGGCTGAGGCATAAGAGTAAGGGGTTGACCTAAGTAATGAGGGGGGGGCCACTGGAGCTGGTGTGGTCAAGAGAGGGGAGCCATTCTCCCAGACTAGGACAGGCTAGTGGGGAGAGACCCCAGGTTGGCAGAAGGGATAAGGTCTGGAAGACTTTATCTTTTCTAAGATAAGGAAAAGATAAAGTCCTAAGCTAGGAAAAAGAGGAAAAGCCAGATGAACCAGGCAGCAGAAGTTATGAAACAGAGGGCATAAAATAAGAAACAAGAAGATGAGCATTCCATGGGGAGTGAGGAGTCTGAAGCGGGAAGAGGGTTTGTAAGACTGGGGACACCATGAATACAGAAAATTTAGTCGGAAGAGAGTTGGAGTGAGGGGTAGTCAGACTAGCAAAGGGGTTGGGATGGAGCCTGGGAAGGGTGGGGAGTGCAGGACAGACGTGGGGGTGACAATCAGATTGAAGGCTTCCAGTTTTAGTTCTGATGCAGTAGAAACATGTGAAGCAGGATCTCAAAGTGTGGTCTGAAGGCGAGGTTTCCACATGACAGGGGAGACCTGTGAAAAGCTAAATCTTAACCCCTATACCCTAAGACATGCCTCAGCTGAGCCAACAAATCAGCCGTGCCCCAGGGAATCTGTGTGTCAGTGAGTAAGGCAGCCTGGGGAGAAGAAAAATGTGTCTGATGGTGTGAGGAGTGAATGGGGATTTAGGGCTGGAAAACTTGGAGTAAATGGAACCTTTCCCTTCTTTGTTGACTAGCCACAGTGAACTTTCTGATTCCATGGTGACAGCTATGTGACAGGTCACAGTGCTGGACCAGTAGGTTCCCGTGGTCTGGGCCACTTGTCCTTATCTCATCCAGGATGTATCACTTCCATCTGTGCTGGACGCAGCTCTCCCCACCTGTCCATGTGCTAGTGGGTGTGATAGAAGCCCGGTCATGATGAGGAGGTCTGACTACCTTGTCACTTCACAGCTCACATTCAGACCCTCTCTCTCCTGAGGATTAGACACTGGTCAGAGATTCTTATATTATTGCTGTGGAAGGCACGGTCTCACCCCAAAGCTTACAAGTCTGCATGTAATTCTCTGATTAGTTCCCACAAGAAGCTTCAGAAAGCAGCTTTTATTCTTCTAACATGGATTAGATGGAGGTGCAAATGCAGTAATTTGTCCTTTATTCTGAAGGGTACATCCAGCATGTCCCAGAGTATTGGAGACACAAAAGCCTTGTAGATGCAGCAGATCCCTGAATGGTCACAGATGTGGATGTTCCTGCTTTCCTTAACCTGATGATCACAGAGCTGATCCTGTCACTGGTGTCACTGTCCTCACTGATGCCACTGTCTGAGAGCATCAACATGAGCAGGCACCCACTTCCACCCTTCAGAGCACATGTATCTTTCTAAAGCATTTTTAAAACTTTACATTTTGTTCATTTTTAGTGAGAAAGCCTCTAGTTCAAACCAGTAAAGATGACACCAGTAATAAGTCTGTGGAGGTTTTATGACTTAGGTTGGTGTGGAATTGACTTGGAGGATAAATGACTCCATTTGCCCTGCTAGGAATGGCAGGCTTCATGGGCTCACAATCGGTGCAGTCACTCAGAAGGGCCTGCAGTAGGTTTAATGCTCCGCTTTCGTGATCCCAAAATTCTTAATGACTTTTCCACAAGCTGCCCTGCATTGTCACTCAATGCTGACTTTTTCTGGTTCTACCCCTAGAATGACCATGGATTGGAAAAAATAATAATTTGACCCTATTGGGAGGTGCAATTTGTAATGTGACCACCAGAGGGCAGTACCAATGCAAAGTAATCAGGAGAAAAAGTAAAGGAATTGGAGGAGTTTGGGGCTTTTTCTGCTCTATTTGTGTCACAAGTGTCTAATGAACAGAACTACTTCACCATCACCTCTGAAGCTCACAAAGGGAAGGTTCTTTATCTCTGTTGTACTTCAGAGATTCAAATTTAAACAAATCTCTGTTAGTTAGCTCAACTATGAGTAGCATCAAACAGACACAATAAAGTCTACACTAAATATTGGTCTTTAGAAAAATACTGAAAAGACAAGATGGGAAGAATGTGAATGTGTGTTGGTGATGGGACAAAAGCAGTCAAGTCTTCATCTTTCAAGGGGAAAAATCTTGTATTACATAGTGCATAATAGTAAAAAATTAGTACAGCATCTCAAAAATATGCTATAAAGAAGATTTTGTTTCTATCTGGGAGGCTGCCATAGTTTGAGGCAGATGTCATAAGCATGGCCCAGACAGGGAAGCCAGGACTTTCCTGTGGTCACTCTGAACAGCACACACTGAGATACAGGGATTACCACAGCGACGTCCAGTGTTGTCACAAAGACTAGAAAGGACATTTAGCAGGTGGGAGCTGGGAACTGGCTTTGTTCACAGAGTGAATATCAAACACAAAACAGTTATTTTATATTTCAGATGAAGTGAGAGTCAAAATCTACTTAAAGTTGTAGGTGCTCACATCAAAAATATATGCCCTCTCTGGGCCTTACAGACTGATTGAGAAAAAACAAATTTTGGGGCTCTTGTTTTGAATGACATAAGATGAGCACTGACGTGTTCGCTGCGTTTGTTTGTTTGTTTGTTTGTTTTAATATCAGGAGCATAGAATTAAAAAATTATAATCCTCTGTTTATGAACCAGCCCATAAATGGTCTGCCTTCATTTTGTAGAGAAGTATTACTTATTTAAATTACCTTTATGTATCTGGAAGCAGACTCAAGTTGCAATTTCAGAATAATCACCGAGGTTAGGCATGGAGAATGGCCTTGCTGAAGAAGCTGCTGCTACTTCCTGAACACTGGGCAATGGACATGTTGCACTGGACTTGGGCCACAGCCCATCTGCAGCTTCTGCAGCAACAGTCTAGGACCCAAGAGCTCCACTGCCCTGAGTGCTGGGGGAGGCACAACCCACATCTCATAAACCACTTCCGTCTTTCAGAACTCACACGTTGAAATTGTTGTCAGAGATTTTGGGAATTGCTGTGTTCAGCTTCTCTGTCTTTTGTGTGTTTTCCAAATGGTTTGGAAGAGAATGAGTTAAGTGAATGTGGGGTATCTCTCCTAGACATCATTGGGGTACCTATAATGTTTCAGGTGCAACCAAGAATTTTGTTCTTTTCGCCTGTCAACATGATCCTTGCAGAGTTTTTTCCCTTGTCAGTCAAGGTCAACTTCATCTTCCCTGGTGCTCAGATTGAAAATATTGGCATTATCTTCAATGCCTATCTAGCTCTCACAGCAATCTGTAATCCATCGGCACATCTGGAGTCGGTATACTGTGTATATATAGGAACCAAACACTCAGGTCCAAGCTACCATCACTGCTATGTGGGGTTATTGTATAACCTCCTACTGGTCTTCTGCTGCCAACTGATATAAATCTCCCCCAGAAAAAGACCGGTGCATCTTTAAAAATAACATTTTTTAAACCCAAGCAGGTTATCCTTTTTCTTCTTAAAGCCTTTCTGTCTCTCACATCTCAATCACACCAAAACCCAAAGTCTTCAACACAGTTCAAAAAATTTCACATTAGTGCTGTTCAAAGTGCCGGTCTGCACAAGTCAGGAAGTTTCCACCAGGTCAAGACACCCAGTGCTGTGGGTGAAAAAGTCTTGCAATGAAGAACGTGTCAGCTGGGGGAAAAAAGGACCTGTAGTTACGTGATTGGTATACTTTCTATCTCAGGCTATTCGGCTTCTTACACGTCACCCTTTGACAGCACCGTCCTAAAAAAATTTGGCTCCTGTCTACGCTTCTCATGTCACCCCTTCTTCTCATCCCATCTCTTCTGGTCACAGTGGCTATTTGACCATTGGTCATGGCGAGGAATTCTTGGCACCTGGGCCATCGCATTGGCGGTTCCCTCTCCCTAAACTAATCTTTCTCCAGAGTCCTCCATAGCCCCTTCCTCTCTTTTCTCGTCTCGCTAGAATGTCACATAGTCATGGAAGATTTCCTTGACCATCTTACATAAGAAAGTCACCCCAAACCCACCTACCCTCTACTTCACCCCACTTCATTATTCTTTAGAGGGCTTCTCATCACTTGAAATACTGCTTGTTTGTTTCTGGATTGCCTCTCTCTCTTCGTGAGAATATCAGCTCCATGAAAACAGTGACTGTCAGGCTCGCTTCTGTGTCCCTTAGAATTATAAACCTGTTAAGAATATTTGTTTCTAAAATATAACCAGAGATATTGAAATAAAGAACTGACTGTAACCACAAGGGAAGGGGGAATGGGATTATGTGGGAAAGCAGGGAGGGGTCATCAGGAACACCTATAGAGGACCCATGGACAAAGACGGTGGAGATTAGGGGTAGGATTGAGGGTACGACGTAGGGGTGGACTGGGAGGGGGGAGTGGTGGTGGGGAAATGGAGACAACTGTACTTGAACAACAGCAACAAAAAAAGGATGTGTGCTTATTGTTCAAAAAAAGGAATTAATTAATTCACCTGTGGAAGTGAGTACAGTCCCTTCAGTTTCACTGTAAAATGTGAATAATTTCAGCCCTGTCCATGTATAGTAATTAGGTAAGGATGGGCCTCCTTCCTGATATCTGTTGCTATGTAACAAAAGACCTCAAACTTAAAATTGCATCATGTCTGACATGATGAGGGACCTGAGAAAGGCAAACTCCAATCACGATAATAAACAATCAATTTTTGCACGAGGTAGTAAAGACCCCAGATCTTAGGTAAAATTTCCTGGGGTCCTTTTGGAAGGTTCACCTTCCTGACCTCTCACGCTTTTCTACAGTCCCTCTCTGGAATGACCCTGGGAGACCTGCACTGTTATCGCTTTTCGTGTCAGAGAGTAAACAGACCTGTACTTGACTTGTGACTTCACAAGGTGCAGGACTCCACGAGACTGTTCTGTCACCTCCTATACTTACCTACAGACACTACATGGATGAGGCACATGAATCAGTGTCCCTTCTTTTTACTGAACATCGTGACTCTGAAACACATCCAAATTGGTTGTGCAATCTTATTGCTGTCATTGCCAACACTATGAGATTTTTACACTTCCTCGGGAAAGAACACATCTATTAAAGGCAAGACCACTGACTGTCTTTGGGACATGACCTAGATATTCCGAAAGGCAATATTTAAAAAAATATTACATTTTTCAAAGGGCCATGTCTTCACAATCAATAAGAAGATGTGATAATTTCTTTATAAATACTAGCTCATTACTGAGGTATTGAGCAACTAGGTATTGCATTTTTAAATAGACATGATTGTTATATTGTTTGAAAACACATAATCTTATTTTAATAAATGACTTTATTAATTTTAAAGGGTAAAAGTGCCATTTATTATAAATGAGTCATTATATTTTGTAAAAATTTTGTTTATACTAAGGATAAGGCAGTTACATTTAAAGCCAAGATGATTATGGAACACAACCATAAACATTATTTTATAAGCTAGTTTTTTTAGACAGCATGAGAAAGTCCATACCATGTACACATGAACTGATGAAATATAACCAAGCTAACACCTGGTGACCACCCCGGTCAGGAAACAGTTCATTGTCAACATTCAGAAGCCCCTCTGTGTACTGTTCTGACCACAAACTCTTCCCTGGAACCCAGAAGTGACAATTGGCGAAGTTTATGGCCATTTTTTAATTTATTTACTTCAGTTTTCCCAACTGCACTAAATCTAAACATTGGGATAGAGATGTCGTCTTCTCAACTTCCCAATAATGCACATCATATTCCTAGTGCCAACTTAACTGGATCCTTTTACTCTCTATTAAGTTGTGTGAATCCCATTGCAGGAAGGAGGGAGTCATTTTTGTTCTAACTTTATTTTTATTTTGTTCAAATACACATGAATAAAATTTGCCATTGTAACCATCTTTCATTTCACATTTTGTTTACATTAAGTACATGAATAATTGTGTACATCCACAAGCACTATCTATTTTCAATGTGGTTTTGTCTTAAACTTTTCAGGACCATCTTCTTGTGCAGAGAGATAATTTGCTCAATTTGTCAGCAGTAATTAAACCACAATCATTGCTACTGGTTTCCAACACATCATCTAAAAAACAATATTGTTTTAAACTGTTCCCCATCCACTGGTTGTATAGAACAAAGCCCTCACCCTGGCTGGGTGGCTCTGTTGGCTGGAGCATCATCCCCTACCTGGAATGGTTGTGGGTTCCATCTCCAGTGGGGGCACACCCCTAGGCTGTAGGTTCAGTCCCTAACTGGGGTACATACAGGAGGCAACTGATTGATGATTCTCTCACATCCATGTTTCTCTTTCTCTCTCTCTCTCTCCCTTCCTTTCTCTCTAAAATCAATTTTTAAAAATTCTTGTCTTAAGATATAAGTAAATAAATAAATAATCTGGAGCTCTCTTGCCCACTGCAAATACAAGCAAGCTTTCGATTAACAATTAGACAAATGATTTAAGAAGAGCCTTGACTTTTTTTATTTGAAAATGAAAAAAAGTCTATTAGGGGCATCCTTCTCTTATTCATGAGAAATAAACCCATGATATCCATTAAGAACTTCCATGGCCTTGTATTTGGAGGTGAAATAATTGAATGGTTAGGAACCAAAATGTGTGAGTCTCCTTGTCTAAATTCCGGTAATGACTTTAACCCTGGAGGCTCATCCTTGAAGAAGTCAGGAGACACATCTGCCCTTCTTCCCAGAGAGCCGCGGTACTCCTGGCCAATGAGCACGTGCTACGTCACCCAGCACCTTGAACCAGCCGCATCACCGCCCTCCAGCCAGACTGTCCTGTGTGACAGCGAGCAGTGAGGGTCAAGGGGGACCCTCCACAGCGTGTGAGAAGCACAAAGATGTGAAAATAAGGAGATAACATTTTACCTGATCGAGTTAACAGTTTGGGAGGGGGATGGTGTTTGGAAAAGATTTTACATATGAAATCTGAACATTTCAAAGTACTTTTTGTACTTCGTAGGCTGAATGATGGCCACCAAAGATATCCAGTGTCTCATCCTGGAACCTGTGAATGTTTTTGACATGACAGCAGAGACTTTGCAGATGTGATAAAGTTAAGTCTCGAGATCAGGAGAATGCCCTAGGTTATAGTGAATGGAAGTGTCGTGTTTGTATAAGACACAGGCAGAGGCCAGAGTGGGAACGGACAGGAGGACGGAAGCAGGAGGAGCAAAGGCTGCGGGATGCTCTCCATCCTGCCAGAAAACGGGACAGCCTCCAAAGCTGGAGTCAAACAGAAGCTTCTCTTCTTGGCCTCCAGAGGGCGCACAACCCGCAGACACCTGGACTGCTGCCTAGGGAAAGGCAGCGGTCAATTTCCAATAACACATCAAAATGTACACATTCCTCAATGTTTCCACAGTGAGACATAAACTGATCTTACAAATTTTTTTTTCAGAAGGCACACAACGTTATTTTTATTGTGAAGAATTGAAAAAATTGGAGGAAAAAAAGCTCATGAAATAGAAAGTTGTGGAAGTTGGAGAGGAATTAATTTTACTAAGCTTGGAGATGTGTTTGGATCCTGTATGAACGGGTGATGATCACAGTCCTAAACCGCAATCGGGATGACTTGGCACCGTTTGTCTGCAGGAGCTGAGAACACAGTCCTCTGGCTCTCCCAGAGTCAAGCATGAGATTTGAAGCCATGGAAAGATTCGTGATGCTATATGGTCAAACTGTACATGAAGATCAACTAACACTGCTGCAAGAACGCTTAAAACTGCCATTTGGAAAGCTCAGGGGAAACAGGTAGAGACCAGTCAAGAACTGAATAAGGGTCTGGGACAGTTCGTTGGAGATCAAGAAGCCTGGCTTGAACCTGCGGGGCTTTGCATCACTGAACGTGACTGTGCTAAAGCAGCCTCTTGTTTGCAGGAGCTTATGTTGACTTATCAACACAATCACTTATACTGTCAGCAGCATGCTGTGGTTAAACATGCCCAAGGTAAATGTGAAAACTTTGAAATTTCAAGAAAGTATTTTGCACAGGCATTGAAACTGAACAACAGAAATAAAAGAGCTTTGTTTGGACTTTACATGTGCACAAGTCACATTGCTTCTTGTTCAAAAGCAAGTGCAAAAACAGAAAAGCACAACATAAAATATGCTAACCGGGCAGCTGGTCAGGTAAGTGAAGCTTACCGGTTTGCAGGCTGAAGTAAGTAGGAAAGCAGACTCTCTTTAGGCAGTCGAAGACATGTGGGAACCTCTGTGATGTTCACATTTCACAACTGCACAGTTGAACTTACTGGCCTCTGACTTTTTTACTAAATGCTCAGTGCTATTTATATATTAATTTTCTGTTTAGGCCGTTGTAAAGATGTTGTTCATATAAACCTAGAATTGCCTTTCATTGCTAAGCAGAAAGGCAGGGCAAGTCCATGAAAAAACATTTTAAGAAGTCATATTGATTGTACATCATTCCCTTCAGATCACTCACACATAACTGTGTTTATATTTTTATTTCATTTTTTAGAGAGATGAGTAGGGAGGGAAAACAAGTGAGAGAACCACTTTGATATGAGAGAGAAATATTGATTGATTGCCTCTCACAAATGCCCTGGCCAGGAACTGAACCTGCAACCTAGGCACATGACCAGGAATCGAACCTGGGGTGGGTTTTGCAAGATGACACCCAACCACCTGAGCCACACTGGTCAGGGTGATATGATGTGGAACAAACTTCATCAAATCAGTTATAGTGATATACTTAAAAATGTAAATAAATAACATTTTAACCATGAGACAGGTACAAAAGGCGAAAACCATTCATTTATTATAGTTGAAATAAGTTCAGCTCAATTCAGATGGCTAAGCCTTTTAGTGATTTTTAGAAAACACTTTTAAGCACTTTTAAAAACAAATTTTAAGTTTGTATTTGCCCAAGGTAAAAAACTCTTATTAAAAAGCTTCCTTCTTCCATTTTTCTTTTGGTTTGTTTAGAATTAGGCAATATGAGCTATGTTTATACCCCCATTATCTTTGGGAAGGCCTTGAATAGGCTGGGAAGGCCTTAAAAATTCTATTAGAAATGAGTGATTAACCATCCTGCTCCCATCACATGGAGCAAGAACTGCTGGCTCTTACTTAGCTTGCTCACCTTGTTGACCCAGATCACTGATTATGTTGGAGCCACCGATGTGCTCAGACTGCGGTTTTCTCGACCTGTCACTGCTAGTTGAGCACTTGGCCTACTAATAATTCAATTTTTGTAACAGACTTTTTTTTAAAAAGCCACTTCTCTTTTTTGGCACAGCATACCCACCCTGCTCAATGGTTTCGCCAAATTCCATCGGTTCTGAACAGCCTGACTTTTAACTGCACCAGCAGAGGCAACATGCCGCAGTTCAGAGAACACACACTCTGTGCTCAGGCAGACGTTCTCAAATTCCGTCATTGAAGCTCCACTCTGTGAAATCAGACCAACAGGCAAAGCTGCCCGATGCTCTTCAACTGACCTCTTTCTCAGGCTCTGTAACTGAGGGGGCCTCTGTGCAAAAGACTCAGCCTGACACTTGGTACCAAACAGATGCCAAACTAAGATCAGTTTCCCTTTTATTCCCTTAAGCTGAAGCTTTATTTTCTTAAAATTGTTTTCAGTTACACTTGACATTCAGTATTACATTAGTTTTAGGTGTACAGTGTAGTGGTGAGACATTGATAATACTTATGAACTGATCCCCTGATAATGTAGGACCCACTTGACACCACACACAGTGATTGCAATACTAGTGACTATATGTCCTTTGCTGTACTTTGCATCCCTGTGACTATTTTACTATCTAATAGTTTCTCTTTTTAATGTCTCACCTCTACTGGTATCAGTGTCCCTGTCCCCAGTGGCTACTGTACAACACTCCCATGTCCTGCCTGGGTGTGCAGAGCACTCCCCGGTGTAACCCCAGTGAATCCAGGTGTGTCACCCACCAGCCCTACAAGCATCAGCTGCCCCACTCCTAGATGTCCTTTGCTCTGCCCACCACCCCAACCCCAAGAACCACATCTAATCCCGAAGCCAGGCTCTAGCTCATGCTCTTCCCATAATTAGAACTGACATTTTCTTCTTCAGGGTACACATCCTACATGTTTGCCAGGTTGAAACTCATTTATCACATCTGGTTTACCACATGCCAGGGATTCAAACCCAAATAACACCCAGTCTCTGCCCCCCAGGAAGTTAGCATCTACTCAAGACAAACAGACATGCTGCAAATAAATAACTTGGAGAACTGCGGGTTTTACAGACTCAGACTAGAACACAGCCAACTTTGCGTCTCCCATGGCCTCACCAGCTGGGGGGCCTTTGTCAAGTTAGCCCCTCATCCAAAACACGGAAGTGTTAATAGTATAAATTCATAAGGTGGCTGTAAAAACCCAGTAAGGTAATGTGTGTAAAGGGCTTCGCACAGTGTCTGGAACACACGGAAAAATGTGAGTACTCACAATAAACATGAATATGAAATATGAAAAAATGTTTAATTTTTTGTGTCAGTCATTCTTTTAAAAACAAAAAACATACCATTTGTGTCTGGGGAGAAGGTCACACGCCCCAGAGTACTGAGCAACCAGCTCCTTGTTCACACGTGGTAGGGAGCCTAGTGGTGTGGCCACCTCCTGCTGACCTGCCTGGAATCAGGAGTGAGACCCAGCCTCCCACCCCCCTGCCCCTCTGCTCCTTGTGCCTCCCTCGCCCCGAGCCACACTGGGTCACGTGGCCCACACAAGGCTGCGGAGCTTAGCGTAGCTTTTCTGGGTGGTGGCCTCACTCTCTCTCTGAGCTGCAAAGGGGGTGGGGGACCAGGTTGTTATGTAAAATCTTACTGAGTGTTTTACCTGACTTGTTATGAAAGAACTCATCACACAAGAAAAGAGACAATTGTCTCATTTTAGAAATTAGCCCCACTCAGTACTGGTCCACACACAAGGACCCACCTGTGTGCACAGGGCCCCGGGGTCAGGGGAAGCAACCAGGGGGTGCCCTGACCCCACTGCCTCTGGTTTGCCGCTCGCCCAGAGCAGGGACCTGACAATGGATCAGATAAGGCTAATCGGAGCACAGCAGCTGTGACGGCTCCACAGACTGGCCTCTGCGGCTACATTTCCATTGTGGGAGTTTTAAAAAGATGTTCCATAGCCAATAAGAATCAGAAGAGATGCTGAGAAGCACCTGTGAAGCTGCTGCCCACACATCCTCCTGCCCCTTCCAGCAGGATGCTGCCGGGCCCCCTAGCGGCCAAGAAGAGGATGGCCTGGCATCGGGTGTCTGCATCTCATAGTCCAAGAACGAGCAGTCCACAGCTACCACATAGCAGGTGTTACGGTGGGCAGGGCAGCATATGTCACAGGGACAGCAGGATAAACCTGTGGAACAGAGGTTTGTAGCTATGGCCCAGCTCAGAGAGAGATTGATCTGGCAGGTGTGAGGATGGGGCACGTTTCTCAGTCTGCCTCTTCACATGGACAGAGAGGAGTGCTGTGCTCGGGACAGGTGGGGAAGGGTGGAGATGAAACTCTGCCCAAGTTAGGAAGTTATTTCCACTCAGGCTGGGCTGGGCTGAGCAGACAGGGTGAGCCCCGCAGGGGTGCCTGGCCCAGAGTCGCTGTGTAGCCCAGGGCGGTGAGAGCAGAAGGCCCTGCAGAGGAGGTTTGGGTCTGCTCACTCCCAGGTTGCTACAGTAGCTTAACTTAGCAACTTGCCTTTTCTATTCCACAGCATGCAGTTCAACTCTGTCAGCAAATTTATATGTGAAACCACAAATGTTTTTCTGGCCCCAATACTAAAATAAGAAATCATATTTTTTCCAACCTCCTCCTCCCACCCCACTCCCACCTCCACCACAGTATAGTTTCCTGCAGAATCTCCAGCTCGAATCCTTCCTTCAGGATTCAAATCAGTGCCCTGCTCTAGGACGGCCCACGGCACCAGAGTCCAGTTAGAGATTTGCCACTGTTGTTAAGCCACAGCCCTCCGGCCAGTCCAGCTGCATCTTCTATAAGGCGGCCTGCCTGGGCCGCACCCTCGCCAAGCTCTGACCTTGAAGAGGCCGCCCACAAGCCCTTCCGCCCACCTCAGGCCCCACCCGCTGCGGCTTCGATTGGTGATGACCAGCAGGCTCCCTGGGAAGACCTGCACGCAGAGCTGCTTGTCCCCCTCACTCCCTGATGGCAGCGCTGCAGGGGAGGCTCTAGTTCCCCCACAGCGTGAGTTCTGTGACGTTTGTTCAATGTGAAGGAAGCTCACATTCTTGTATCTTTATAAGAGAAGATCTTTAACCTTTTGGTGTTCTAGATTTACTAACACACATCACCTGGAGCTCAGTTTTATAGTTTTAACATTGTGAAAGCATTAAAAGAACCTTGTAACTTCACTCTTTTCTCTGCTGCTGAAACAAAAATTAAAGCAATCATATAAATAAAAAGAAACAGAAAAAACTCCTGTGAAGACTTATATTACCACACAACAGACCTTTACTGTATGCCCTTGATACTCAATAGAGTCCAAGTTTATTAAAGTATGGATTTCACAAGCAAGAATCACAACACATTTGAACTCTCTGTAACAAAACGGGAAAAGGAAGCCATGGTTGAAGAATTTTTTTTTTAAATAAGTAAACAAAAGCATTTAGAACGTATAAAAAAAAAAGAAACTGAGGTGACCAGTGCACACTTTGTGCAGGCGTCGAGTGCAGGCAAGATGTGGGCGAGTGGGTGATAAGCCAATGGGCCGATGGCCGGAGAAAACTTCCTTCACAAGTTCAGAAAGACTGCTGGATACACTCCCGTGGAATGGTACAGTCAGAACCAAAAAGAGTTCTCAGAGTGTAAAAATGAACGCAGAAAAGTTAGTTATTGCTGAATAACTAGGAAGGAAGATGCAGCCGAGGAAACCAGCCCCAGCAGGACGGGAAAGTCAGAGCCGGGAAGTGAGGGAAGTGGGGTAGGACAGGCGCAGGGGTGTCTGAGCTCCGCGGGGTGGGCTCTGGTCTGACGTCGCTCCTCCCAACGCGCCCCGTCTCAGCCAGCCCTGCGAGGAACTGTGTGTTTCCCCTTCCAGTCATGAGGAGAGTCGTAGAATGTTGTTCATAGATTATGGTTGAATTTAATCAAATAATTTTACACAATCTACCAAGATCAGTATTCTTCTACTCTAGTCTGTTGGCCTGAAGAACCACAGGCTGAAATGAAAACATACTTACTTATTACTGATATAAATTATATTTGACCATGATAAGCTTTAGTGTGTTTGTTGGTTCATTATTACTTCTGAATGGAATTCACTAATATTTCATTTGGTTTCGTAGGCATTGGTCTGTAGTTTTCTTGTCTGGTTTTGTATTGCTATGCAGGCCTCATAAAATGAATTAGAAAAAGTTCTGTTTTTAAACCTTTAAATTCTCTGAGGGAGTTTCTCTGAATTCGCTGAGGATGCTCTTTCCCTCGAGGATTTGTCAGAACTGGCCCGTGGAGACATCGGGGCCTGGCATTGCCATGTCTGTCGGCAGAGGTTGGACACTGGCTCTCACGCTGATGTCCTTACTGGTCAGTGCTGGACTCACAGCAGCCATTTCTTCTTGAGTCAGTTTTAGTGATTGACAGTTACCTAGCTAACTAGCCATTTAATCTAAGATTTAATAAATACTGGCATAGGCTTTGTAGTTGTCTCTGACAAATTATAAAATCTCTCATATCTCCTTGATGTCCTCTTTAAACTTAGGCTGTTTTATCAACTCTTCCCTTTCTCTCCGCCCCCCCCCCCCAACCATGGTTTGCAGGCAAATGGTACAGGACGGAGGAAAACATGCAACAAAGATCCTCCTCTCGACCTTAGTCAGGCTCCTTGGAGCCCTCTGCTCAGCTAGACCTGACCTTGGGTTTCTTTCTCTGTCCTTGTAGAGTCC
>PVKU01010658.1:0-50037 GCA_004027475.1 Anoura caudifer | reverse complement strand
TCCTTTGTAGGTGACTGTCCCCTTATCCCTTGCTGCTTCTAGAATTCTCTCCTTCATTTTAATCTTGGCTAATGTAATTATGATGTGCCTTGGTGTGTTCCTCCTTGGGTCCAACTTCTTTGGGACTCTCTGAGCTTCCTGGACTTCCTGGAAGTCTATTTCCTTTGCCAGATTGGGGAAGTTCTCCTTTATTATTTGTACAAATAAGTTTTCCACTTGTTGCTCTTGCTCTTCACCTTCTGGTACCCCTATAATTTGGATGTTGGGATGTTTAAAGATGTCCTGGAGGTTCCTAAGCCTCTCCTCATTTTTTGAGTCCTTGTTTCTTTCTTCTTTTCTGTTTGTTTGTTTGTTTCTTCCTTCTGGTCCACTCCATTGATTTGAGTCCCAGTTTTCCTCCCATCACTTTTGGGTCCTTGTGCTTTTTCCTTCATTTCATTTATTGTAGCCTTCATTTATTCATCTAATTTGTGAGCAAAATCAACCAATTCTGTGAGCATCCTGATCACCAGTGCTTTGAACTGTGCATCTGATAGGTTGGCTCTCTCTTCATGTCTTAGATGAATTGGCTCTGAGGCTTTGATCTGTTCTCCCATTTGAGCCATTTTTTGTTTTTTGTTTTTTGGTTTTTTTTTGGTCTGGTTGCAGCTGTTATGTAGTGAGGGGTGGAGCCTCAGGTGTTCCTCAGGGAGGGGCAGCCCAGTCTCTGGGTAGTGATGCTGTATGTGGGGGTGAGGTCCAAGAGGGAACAATGGTGCTTGCTCCACTCTCACTTGGATTCCAGTCCCTTCCACTGCTTCCCCTTCTCCTGGATTATCTATACAAGAATGTGGAACCACCTGGTCAGCCAGCTGCCTTGCGCGGCCTCACTGGGTCTTCACCATTGCCACCCTGTGCCCAGAATCTGCTAGCCGCCACCTGCACACCTCAGATCTGTCAGCTGCTGCCACCTGTGCAATCGGGTCTACCAACCTCCACTTTTTTCTGCCACAACTCTGCCCCTCTTACTGGCCTGGATGAATGGTTGTTGGACTTCTGTATAGTTCAATTTTCTATCAGTTCTGTTGTTTTCTTGCTTCTAAATCTTTGTTGTCCTTAATTTTGTTTGTGCAAGGAGGCACAGTGTGTTCACCTATGCCTCCATCTTGGCCAGAAGTCCCAAAGCTAAAGGAATTTTAACACCAAACTAGTACTGTAACAAGTGGTAAAGGTCTTACTCTAAGAAGAAAAGAAGAAGGAGGAGGAGGAGGAGAAAGAGGAAGAGGACGAGGAGGAGGAGGAGAAGAAGAAGAAGAAAGAAGAAGAAGAAGAAGAAGAAGAAGAAGAAGAAGAAGAAGAAGAAGAAGAAGAAGAAGAAAGGAGGAGGAGGAGAAGAAAGGAGGAGGAGGAGAAGGGGAGGAGGAGGGAGAAAAAGAACTAAAAGAGAGGAAAATAATCTAACAAAAATCACATTAAATGTGAATGACTTAAATATTCCACCCAAAAGACACAGGGTAGCTGAATGGATAAGAAAACAAGGTCCATAGATATGCTGCCTCCAAGAGACCCATCTCCAATGGAAAGATACACACAGACTAAAAGTAGAAGGATGGAAAAATATATTTCATGCAAATGGAATGGGAAAAAAGCTGGGGTAGCAGTACTTACATCTGACAAAATAGACTTTAAATCCAAGGCTATAGTAAGAGATAAACAAGGACACTATGTCATGATAAAGGAAACAATCCAACAAGAGGATATAGTCCTAGTAAAAATGTATGCACCCAACATAGGGGCACCTAAATATGTGAAGCAAATCTAGATTGACATAAAGGGAGAGAGCAACAGAAATACAGTCATAGTCAGGGATTTTAACACCCCATTGACTTCAATGGATAGAGCTTCCAGACAAAAAATCAACAAGGACAGTGGCCAAAATGATACAGTAGATCAAATGGATTTAATTGATACCTGCAAAGCATTTTATCCCAATGCAACGGATATACATATTTTTCAAGTGCACATGGAACATTTTCTAGGATATATCACATTTTAGGACACAAAACAAGGCTCAATAAATTTAAGAAGTTTGAAATGATATCAAGCATCTTCTCTGACCACAATGTTAGGAAGCTAGAAATCAGCACAAGAAGAACACTGAAAAACACGCAAAGATATGTAGGCTAAATAACACCTTATTAAACAATGAATGGGTCAACAATGAGATCAAAGAAGAAATCAAAAGATAACTTGAAACAAATGGAAATGAGGACACAACAATCCAAAATCTGTGGGCCACAGAGAAAGCAATCTTAAGAGGGAAATGTATACCATTACAAGCCTATCTAAAAAGCCCCCTAAAATTAAAAAAAATACCAAGAAAAAGTTCAACTAAATAATCTAACTTCACATTTAAAGGAACTTAAAAAGAACAATAGACAAAGCCTAAAGTGAGTAGAATGAAGGAAATAATAAAGATCAGAGCAGAAATCAATGAAATATAACAAAAGATTTCAAAGGATAAGAAAGATCAATGAATCCAAGAGCTTGTTCTTTAAAAAGATAACTAGATGAACAACTCCTGGGCCTTGTGCTGATGGAAAGATGGCAGAGCATAACTGGGGGGCCAGCAAGCCTGAAGGAGACAGCCATAGACTGTGGATCACTTGTAGTCTCAAACAGGCTGCTTAGGGTAAGACTAGGATACCATCTGACATTACCAGGGGCTGATCCAGAAAGAATACAGTGGCAAATGGTACACTCTGGTGAGATAAATTTCACTGTGGTCTTCACCATTATTTCAGTTATTTTTCTCTCCTGCATAGCTTTTTAATATTTTCCTTTTTTTCTTCAAGTTTGTTCCTATTATTTCACTATTTTTTAATTTTAGTTTATTTCAAATCTCATATTTTACTCCTCCCTTCTCTTATTTCATTTTGCATTTGTTCTTCTTATTTTTGTTTTAAATTTTATTATTCCCCTTTATATGCCTTGTTGCTATTCTGTACTCTTATTATTTCTCCTCCCTCCAGCCTCTCGAATCCACATTTCTTGCCATTAATCATCTAACATTCTTAGCTTCTGCATGGCTAAGGAAATCATCATCAAAATGAAAAGGGAACTGAGCATATGGGGGAATATATTTGCCAATGATACATCAGACAAGGGTTTAACCTCCAAAATATGTAATGAGCTCATGACTCAATACCAGAAAGACAATCCAATTAAAAAACAGGCAAAGGACCTGAGTAGACACTACTCCAAGGAGGACATATTATGGCCCTTAGAAATATGAAAATATGCCCAACATGGCTAGCCATCAGAGAGATGAAAATTAAAACCACAATGAGATATTCCCTCACACCTGTCAAAATGGCCTGTCAAAATAGCCATCATTAATAAATCAATAAATGACAAGTGCTGGCAAGGATGTGGGGAAAGGGGAACCCTAGTTTACTGTTGGTGGGAATGCAGACTGGTGCAACCATTGTGGAAAACAGTATGGAATTTCCTCAAAAGACTAAAAATGGAACTTCCTTTTGATCCAGTGATTCCACTACTGGGAATATACCCTAAGAGTCCTGAATCACCAATTCAAAAGAACTTAAGGACCCCTATGTTCATAGCAGTGCTATTCACAATAGCCAAGTGCCAGAAACAGCTGAAGTGCCCATCAGTAAATGAGTGGACCAAAACACTGTGGTACATTTACACAATGGAATACTACACAGCAGAAGAAAAGAAGGAGCTCCTATCTTTCATGACAGCATGGATGGAACTGGAGAATATTATGCTAAGTGAAATAGGCCAGTCAGTGAAAGATAAATACTATATGATCTCAACTATAAGAGGAATTTAATGAACAAAATAAACTAACTTAAATTAACTAGCAAAATAGAACCAGAGGCATGGAAACATGGAACAGAATGACAGCAACCAGAGGTGGGTGGAGGATGATGGTGGAAAGAACAGAAGGGGACTAGTCAAGGAACATGTATGAATGACCCATGGACATGGACAATGGTGTGTGGATCAATTTTGGGAGCAGGGGGTGGGATGGGCAGAGGAGGGGAAGGGGGGAAATTGGGATAACAATATAATAACAATAAATAATTTTAAAAAATTGGATTTTGTAAACAATAAAAATTGTGCTTCAAAGGACACCATCAGGAAAGACAACTCACAGAATGGGAGAAAATATTTGCAAATCATTTATTTGATAAGAGACTTGTCCTGAGTATATAAAGATTATCTACAACCCCACAATAAAAAGACTAAAAACCCAATTTTAAAATCATCAAAGGACTTGAATAATTTCTACAGAGAAGATATAGAAATGGCCAATAAGCACATGGAAAGATGCTTAAGATCATTAGCAAAATTGCAAATCAAAACCTCAGTAAGTTACCGTACTCACTATATGGCTAGCATCAAGATAAGCAATAACCAGTGTTGACAAGAATGAACAGAAGCTGGAACCATCCTGTGTTGCTGGTGGGAATATAAAATGGTACAAACACCTTGGAAAACAGTTTGGCAACTCCACTCCTTGGCATTTACCCAAGAGAATTGAAGGCATGTTTATACAAAAGTTTGCATGTAAATATTCATAGCAGCATTATTCATAATAGCTCTCCAAGTGGAAACAACTCAATGACCATCATCTGGCAAATAGATAAACAAATGCAGTATGTCCATACAATAAATGTTATTTAGCCATAAAAATAAATAAAGTACTGGTACAGGCTGTGAAGTGGATGAACCTTGAAAATATTATGTGAAGTGAAAGAAATCAGACATAAAAGACCACATATTTTATGATTCAATTTACATGTAATATCCAGAACAGACAAATTATAGAGACTAAGAGTAGTTAGAGGTTGCCAGGGAGTAGGGAGTGACTGGTAATATATGTGAGTTTCTTTGTGCATTAATGAAAATGTCCTGGCATTAGATAGTGGTGATGGTTGCACAACTTTGCGAATATACCAGAAACCATTGAATTGGGCACTTAATTAAACTAAACAAATCATATCTTCAACATTTTAAAGCTGTGGAGGGAGCCAATAATACCTAACACTTTATCACATTAGCTATTGTTAGTGTTTAAATTCAAAAAACGTACTTAGTCCTCATTACAAGCCTATGGCATTGTCCTATTACTATATCCACTTTTTAGAGATGGAAACCTGAACTCAGAGAAGTTAAGTAACTTGCCTAAGGTTGCACAATTAAGAAAGGGACAGAGCTGAGATTCAAACTCAAGCAGTCTGATATGGAAGTCTACTCAACCAGTACATTATTTGGCTTGTCATTGTGACTATGCAACAAGGTTCTGATGGAAATGATAAGTAGGAAATAACTTTATAAAAATAATTATAGTGACAAAAATTATTATGCTTTCTAGGAGATATTGGAAAATTTAATCTTTTTAAACAGAAGAACAAAACAATTTTTTTTCCTGACTTAGGAAGGGCCCATTTCTGGCACTTACATTTCAGATACTATCGGCAGCAGGCAAACCCTGAAGCTTCCATATTAATTTTCTTTGAAAAATGTGTTTCATTATATCTTTGAGTTTTATTTGCAGCACTCAATAGAATAAAAAAACGTTCATTTTATTTTGAAGTGGAATTTGGAAAAACAGGATGGAGCATTTGGCTCTCATAATTAACAAGAGCTGAGTTTCTTTTAATGCTGCCAACTCAAGCAGAGTCAGTGAGGCTTGTACTGTAAGCTGCTAACTGGGAGTCAGTTCCCACTGGTGAGTCTGGACAAAGTCCACTTTGTCTCTGCACAGAGGGGAGCACTTCAGAGCAAGTGAGGGCTTATTCTTTACTATGCCAAGATTAATCAGCTATATGTTTGCTCATGTTCATTATCAGGAACCCTGAAAAGAAGGTTGCCTTTTGCCCCAAAGAGATATTTTCTACGTGGTAGAAAATATCTACACCCAATGTAGTCATTGATTATTTGGAAAAATAGAATAATCTCCAAGAGAAGGCATAATATAGGGACAGAAGATTAAGGGTAGTGCCTAAGCTCTGGAGATGGCAATGAGTCTGCCTGTTTCTATTCTTGCCCACAAAAATCTATTGTCCACACAGCAGCCAGAATGAGAATCAAAAAAATGAGATCACAGTAGTTTACTTTCTTAATGGCTTTCCATTGCAATTGAACCCCAAAGTTCTTACAATGCCTTATAAAGCCCTACAAGATCTAGCCCCCATGGCTGCATGTCTGATCTTTTCTCCTACTTCTAGTTCCTTCAGCAACAAATTGCAAAGAAACAAAGAGCTGCAGGGAGAACTATGTTTGAAGAAACTTAAGAGACCTATAGACCACAAGCAACATGTAAATTCTGGTAGGAATCTGAACTAAGTGAGACAACTATAAAAAATTATGAGGCAATTTGAGTAACTTGAACATGGAGTGAATATTTGTATTAAGAATTATTGTTCATGTTTCAGGTGTAACAATGGTATTGTGATTATGCTTTTTTAAAGAGCCGTTATCTTTTAAAGATATGCACTAAAATCCAGGTAAAATAATATATCTGGGATTTGCTTCAAAACAATCTAATGAGTTGGGGAATATGGAAATATAAATAAAACAAGATTGGCCATAAGGAGATAATTACTGAAGACAGACAATGAGAACACAGGAGTTTATTATTATGTAATTCTACTTCCTCAAGGGTCCTTGACTTTTCTGCCCACTTGCTATTTCTATTAGTTATCTTCAAAGCCATAACACCACCATTTTTCTCTTTATTTATCCTAAAGCTGAATAAAACCCTTTTGATGAGGATTACTGCAAATTTCCACTTGATCACTTTCACATCTTCTTAAATTATTCCCACTTCCTCCATTGTGGATCTCCAAAATTTCCCCACAGGCTCAGGCCCTCAGATCCTTCACTCCCCTACTTCAATAGAACTTGTGTTCTACTTTACATTTGAAGGCTTAGGTCATTTAGCCTGAAATCTTTTTCTTCTTTTATGCAAAATCAAATTACAAAATGGGAAAAGGTCTTTAAATGTAAGCTTTATTGTTCATTTGTTTCTATATTAATTTAATTCTTGATTTAGAAATACTGTGCTGAAGTTTGTATTTGCAAGTTGGTATTTTAAGATTTCTGTAAGCATTTAAAACAACAGTTTTTTTTCTACTGAAAGAAGAGGAATGTAAGGGTGTAACTTGTCTTACATTCATCTTTGTTATCACCAACAACCAGCACATAATAGATGATCCAAAACAGTTAGCTGAATTAGTTGATGTATGATATTTACCACTGTCTTCCTTTATTCATTCAACAAATATTTATACACAGTCTACCAAGTGCTAATGAAAGATCTTATCATGTGACTACCCAGGGAGTGTTGAAGCCAGAGGAAAATGCACAATGAAAGGTCCTGTGGTGTGAAGAAACTTGGTCTGTTGAGAAATAGGAAAAAAAGCAGGTTTAGCTAGAATGTAGTGACAGAGTGAGAGAAGTCAGAGCAGGGGTCAGGGTCAAATATGCAGCCAGGGGCTAGATCTTGTAGGGCTTTATAGGCCACTGTAAGGACTTTGTATTTTAAGTGCAATGGAAAGCCATTAAGAAAGTAAATATTATGATCTTATTTTTTCTTGTACACATTCTCATCCTCACTACTGTTTAGGCAATGGATTATTGTGGGGCGAGAGTAGAAAAAGGCAGAGTTCTTGCTGCCTACAGTACTTAGGCTTCACCCTTAATTTTGTGCCCTGCTCTGAATTTACTTGGTGATTTTCCTGTGTGCCAGACAAAGTTGAATCATATAGTATAGAAGATTATAACAGGGGACATAATAATGCTTAAACTAACACAAAAGTATGGGTGAAAGAAAACCCAGAAAGGAGAAAAAGAGGTAAAATACAAAGCAAATATTGTATTTCTCCTCATTAGTCTTTAATCTGGCTAGATCTCCTTTAAAAATCTTATGAACAGTCCCAAATATCATTCTGTAGAGTTTCCTTGGCCCATAGATGATAAAGTCCCACTCCAGTATTTTTAAGAAGTTGCTGTTTTTTTCTTTTTTGAGTCATAATCCAGTTTGTTGAAAAGCTAGCAATGTCTTTGATAGAATGTAATAGGGGCTGTGAGAATAAATTAAGAGTCAAGTTCAAACAACATACTTAAGTTTTATAGGACAAGAGAAAGTTAAGGTTCTAGGAGTACTGAGAGGTCAAAACATCTTGAAGAATACTACTATGAGGACATTTAATTTAGTAATAATATTTTGGTTAATATTAATAAATACTCAAAGCATTCTATAGGAGATAATTTTAGAATCAAATATTTGATAAATATTGAAGTATATTATGAATAAAATATATTTTGACAACACTTTGTAAATCAGTGAACAATAAACATATGATAATATAATAATCAGAGAACTGCAAATATTTTGCAACAGTTTTTTTGCTTAAAAAAATCAATCATTGGCAAAGATTTAAATGAAATGATAATACATAGTGCTCATGAAGGTGTAGCAGAGATATGCATAAATAAAATGAAATAACCATGCAATGACTGAAAAGAATGATGCAGATTCATATATAATGACATGGAATTATACCCACAATCTATTCTTGAACTGAAAAAAGCAGTGCCAGAATATGATCTTATGTTTGTAAAAATAATAATGGTTGAGTATATATTGGGATTTGCATAGACAATGGCACTTCTCAATGAGGTATACTTTGGATTCCCTGTTTAAAATTGTACCCTACCAGCTTGCATTCCTAATCCCCCTTTTCACTTGTCCCGTTTTACTTGGTTTTTCCATAGCACTCAGCACCCTCTCATGTATCACATAATTTAAATATGTATTATTTGTTGACTTTCTTTAGAATGTAAAATCAATGAGAAAAAGGATATTAGTCTATTTTGTTCATGAGTTGTCCAAGAGTCTAGGTAGGACTTGCCTGGTATATAGTAGGCACACAATAAATATCTGTTGAATAATGATTGAATGGAAGGATTCTAGGGGAGGAAGATTAAGGAGAAAAGTAGCTTTTACTTTAAGCTTTATAAATTTTTTTATTGTTAGAATTTTTTATGATTATGTTTTAGTTTTATTATCTAAAATTACATATAACAGAATTATAAATTGTCTTTAATCTTATGAACAGTCCCAAATATAATTCTGAAGAGTTTCCTTGGCTCATGGAGTTATAACAACCCTACTTTTCACTTTGTAATAATATGAAGGATGTGTTGAAGAGGAGTCACAGCTGTTATTAAGAACCTTGCTTGAGGCCAGCTACAACTAATTACTGAAGTATAGAACCAATGTTTTAGTTGTGTTAACAAAATTAATTTAATTCTAAGTGTCTTTATCCTATACAAATGTCTGTTATTTTACAACTTTCTTGACAATTAGCTCCTTGAATGCAAGGGTTGAATTTTACTTTAGATTCCTCTAAGGCATGGTTCAAAAATCTCATTTGTCTTTTATGGAAATTTCCTGCGTATTCCTTAAGAAATCTTTCATTTTCACACATATACTGTGAACAGAGAGCACAAATTTCCCTGAATAATCCAAGATTTCAAATTCTTGGAACTTTTTTACCTCTCTAAAATTCTCAAGATATCCAAGCAATTCCAGAATTTAGTATCCAAACTGTTTCTCCTAAATATTTCTGTAACCTCAAAAAGGGGCACAAACATACTTCATAAATTTTAAAAACAGGAAGACAGCATGACATCTTGGAAAGGGTATAATCTTTGAAGTAAGACTGCTGGAATCCTAAACTTTATTTTTGATTAACGGTATCTCCTTGAGTAACCTCTCTGAGTACCTGTTTTCTATAAAACTAGGGATTGTAAAACCTAATCTGAAGCAAAGTTATGAGAACTAAATGAAATCATGTATCTAAACCACCTACTACAGTGTCTAGCCCATAGGAAATGCTTAATCAATGCCATCTTTTACTATTTTTGAAGAATCAGTAATAGAAGTACAGCAGTATATTCCTGTATCACTCAGTTCTTATTTCTGTACTATTATTTAACTTTTACTATATGTGCATTTTTTTTTCTTGCAGACAGGAGTGTAAACTGCTTAAGGAAACTGAAATTTTTAAAAATATTGTTTATTGTACCTAGAACAGTGATGAGCATGACAAATGACTACTAACTGAACAAAGCAAGGCAAGATGTTTGGCCTCTGAGTTTAGGCATCAAGAACTAATAGTGAATCATTAATATTAACAATGACTGTGGAACATCACAGGTGTATTGTTTATTAACTAGAGTTATTAAACACATATTTATTGAGTGCCAAATATGTGCCAAGCTCTGTTCTAGTCACAAGAGAGGAATGAAAGTTAAAAAGAAGAAAATTTTCAAATATTGGTCAACACTATGAGATTAATTGTATACACACTTTTTCTCTTATTTTTGTTAATGTAAATAGTAGCATTCACTTTCATCCACTTGCGGCAGTTTTGACATGTTTTGCATTAAGACAAATTTACTTGACATTATGTGTGCTTGGCACTAAAAACAGGATAAGAATTCTATTTTCAAAAGAGGCATAGTTAACTGTTAGACTCTCTGCCAAAGCAATTTCCCCTCCCTTCCTTTAACCTCCCAAAGAGACAATTGGTTACATTCTAAGCAGATGCATGCTTGCAGAGTGGGCAGCAAGCCGTGGGCAGCCTGCTGGCTTAATATTAAGCAAGATCTTTGTGTGTTTTATTACATTAATTAGTGTATTGGCAAGGTTGAATGGGATTTTTAAACCAACAGGGGTTTTGCTGATCCCTTAATTTGAAGTTTGTGATGGCTCTTTTGTTTTTGTTTAATTCTTCCACTCATTAAATACTTCAATCTAGGATGCACTATAACTCCCTGTAGTGCTAGAGCTTTGGGAAGTGATGTATGAAGAAGGCTGTGGTGAGAGGGGCAAAGCACACTTTCTCTTTGGTACTGGTTTGAAAGTGGGCAGCAACCCTTATTTTATGCACATGGAGATTTTTAAAAATTATATTTTATTGATTATGCTATTACAGTTGTCCCAATTCTCCTCTCTTTGACCCCACCACCCAGCAATTCCCCCCCCCACTGTTGTTCATATCCATGGGTTATGCACATAAGTTCTTTGGCTACTCCATTTCCTATACTGTACTTTACATCCTTTGGCTATTTTGTAACTACCTATTTGTATTTCTTAATCCCCTCACCTCTTCACCCATTCCCCCACAGCCCCCTCCCATCTGGCAGCCAATCAAAAACTTCTCCAGATCCATGATTCTGTCTCTGTTCTTCTTGTCTTAGTTTGTTTTTCAGATTCAATTGCTGATAGATATAAAGTTATTGCCATTTTATCGTTCATTGTTTTGATCTCTTTTTCTTATCTAAGTTTCTTTAACATTTCATATAATCATGATTTGGTGATGATGAACTCCTTTAGTTTTTTCTTATCTGGGAACCTCTTTATCTGTCCTTCAATTCTAAATATTAATTTTGCTGGGTAGAACAATCTTGGTTGTAGGCCCCTGCTTCATGACTTTGAATATTTCTTGCCAATCCCTTCTAGCTTGCAGAGTTTCCTTTGAGAAATCAGCTGACAGTCTTATGGGAACTCCCTTGTGGGTAACTTCTTTTCTCCTGTTGTTTTTAAGATTCTATCTTTATCTTTAACCTTTAGCATTTTATGATGTGTCTTGGAGTGGGTCTCTTTGCATCCATCTTGTTTGGGACTCTCTGTGATTCCTGGACTTGCCTGTCTATTTCTTTCACCAAATTAGGGAAGTTTTCTTTCATTATTTTTTCAAATAGATTTCCAATTTCTTGCTGTTTCTCTTCTCCTTCAGGTACCCCTATGAGGCAAATGTTGGACCTCTTCAAGTTGTCCCAGAGACTATTTACACTATCCTCATTCTTTTTAACCATTTTTTCTTCTTGTTGCTGTGATTAGTTGTTCTTTACTTCTTTACATCCCAAATCATTGATTTGATTCTCAGCTTCATTCACTCTACTGTTGTTTCCCTATAAATTGTTCTTTATTTCAATTAGTATATCCTTCATTTCTGACTGGATCTTTTTTATGCTATTGATGTCCTCACTAATTTCCTTCAGCATCCTTATAAACAGCGTTTTGAACTCTGAATCTGATAGATTGCTTATTCCCCTTTTGTTTAGTTCTTTTTTTCTGGAGTTTTGATCTGTTCTTTCATTTGAACCATGTTTCTTTTTTTCCCTCATTTTGGCAGCCTCTCTGTGTTTGTTTCTATGTATTGAATAGAGCTGCTTTGACTCTGTGTCTTCGTAGTATGGCCTAATATAGTAGATGTCTTGAAGGGTCCAGTTGCACAGTCTTCCCTATCACCCAAGCTGGGTACTCGAGAAGTTCTCTTCATGTGGGCTGAGTAGACCCTCCTCTTGCAGTTGAGCCTTGATTGCTGTTGGCTGGTCAATGGGTGAGAATTTCCCAGGCCAACCAGCTGCAAGGACTGGCTGTGATCACTGACCACCAACCTCCACCCTATGTGGAGGATCAGCTGTGCAGGAGCAGGGTGGTTATGCTCCAATGTTTCTGTAGCTGTCCACTGGGTGCACAGGCTCTACACTTTCCTGGGTGATGTAGGCCAAGGTCAGCCCGCACCTGTGTTCTGCCTGGGGCCACCCTGCATGAGCTATAAAGATATAAATTGTGCTGGGCTTGGATATTTCCAGGTGAAGCCAAAGTCTGAATCTATGCTGGCTACTGCTAGTGCTGGGCCTGGAACACTTAGCCAGAAGTATGAGGGCTGAGGGTTCAATGAGGCCAGCTGTTGCTTATATGACAGGATTTGGGAAGTTGTGAAGCATGAGCCAAGACCAACCATTCATATGGAAAAGTCACAGTTAACAGTTTCAGTGTGGGTCTGTAAGTTGGGTGGAACAGAGTCTCAAGGTATCTCCAACAGGGGGGCAACAGTATTAGCCAGGTTGATGGAATCTCAGATATGGCACCTGCTTGCTGGGTTTGTGGCTCTGTGGGGGGAGGGCTCAGAAAAGGGGCAATGGTCTCTATCTGCCTTTCTGTCTGAGAGAATGCTGTCCCCTAGCTCCTGTCTTGATGCCAAACACTTCAGTGTCTCCCTGTATGCTACTGGTGCCTGTTAAGCTGCTCCCCTCATGCTGGAGCTCAGAGGGAGTGAGTCTGAGTATGTCTGCATGTGGGTTCTTTAATGGGAACTGCTTGGAAATCTAGCAGTTTCTTTTACTGACTCAATCCCCACTGGTTTTTGCAGCCAGAAGTTATGGGGACTTATATCCTTGCACTGGAACCCTGGTGTGGGGGAGCTTGTGTGTGGATGGGACTTCTTGCTCCCAAGATATCCCTCCCAAATTTTTATCTACCGTATATGGATATGGAGCCAGTCTGTTCCACATCTCCATCCCTCCTACCAGTCTGGATGGATGTGATTTCTTTAATTCTGTAGTTGTCAGACTTCCATTCAACTCAATTTCTGATGGTTCTAAGTAATGGTTGTTCTACATTTTAGTCATAATTTTGATGTGCTTGTGCGAGGAGGCCAGCTCTGTTTACCTATGTTGCTATCTTGACTGGAAGTTGCATATGGACATTTAACTCTAGTAGTGAGTTCTGAGAGATGATGCCATGTTGTATGTGATTTTTAATGATGTGTACAAAAAATTATTCAACCTTTCATTCAAATTTAGATTATGCAAATAAAAACCACTTGATTTAGATTTTCCCAGGCCAGTGCAGAGAAAACTGGAGGAAATGTATCAGGAAAGATATATTTGTGAATTCTTGTAATTGAATGTTGAGGGAGATTTTTCCTGTGGCTCTTAAATTAACTACTTGTCTTCTCACCACTGTTTGAGGGCAAAGATGCTCCATATGTTATCTCATCTAATTCTCACCATACTCATTGTAGTTAATAAAATTCAGTCCTATCTAGTTCAATGCTTCATTCTCAAATTCTATATAAATCATCTTTCTCTACCTTCAGTGGAGACTTGACCCCTGGCTTGGAGGGGAAAACCACATTGTCACTTCTCACATCCTTCTGCCCAGCACCTATAAAATGAAGAAAATTATTTATTTCTTAAAATATATTTTGTTGGATATTTTTAAAAAATTTAAACAGGGCCTTGGTGGGGTAGGGAAGAAATGCAAAGGAATTCTTGCTGAGTAAAATCTGAGAATTAAGGAGTGAATTAGTGAATAAATAGATGCCATATGGTTAATTTGTTAGAATAATAAAATATCTCATTTTAGAACAGGTTTCTTTTATATTTTTAAAATACATTTTGATAAATTCCCAATGAAAAAGGTAAAGTTTGTGTAAAAAAATCATGTGGACCCTGAGAAAGAAGATGCTATCAAGAAGGACTCTTGGTGGCTCACTTGGCTCAAACTTAAAAGTAGAGCCTAGCAGCCATTTCTACACAGAGGCCTCTTATACAAACTGCAAACTACATTTCAGGGGCATTCCTGTACTGAACTGCCTGCCTGCAGTGTTCCTGCCAGCTGAGCCAACACTTATAAAGGAGTTTCTAGAATTGTATTTCAACCAATGGGACTTGAGACTTTCCTCATCCAATTGGAGATATACAGCTACATCCCCATCAGCATCTTCACCAAACAATCAGAGTGGCACCACCCTGCCCAATTAGGACAGTAACCTTGGATCAATCAAACTGTGAGGATTTGAAGCCCTCATTTGCATGAGGATGGACTAGTTATGGACCAGGGTTGGGGACTTTTGTCAATATAAGTCAGCTCCCTACTGGCTCAAGAGAGCTCACTTTCCCTTTTCACCAAGGATTGGAAGTTGTTTCCCCTGCTGGAGCTGAACCACTTAAGCTGAAACTCCAAAGATGTCCCCCTATACCAGAGTTGAGAAGAGAAGGCAGGATAGAACAGAGCAGAGCAGAGTGGAGCTATCTAGCTAGAGAGAACCCTGGACCCAGGACTGTCTTGCCCCAGGGCCGTCTGATTCCAGGGCTGCCTTGCAGTCATAGTTTTGCAGTCGTTCTACTTCATAATTGAGCCATAACATTACCAAGCTGTTCCACAGCTGTGCTGTTCTCATAACTGTGCTATATCACAATTGAGCTGTTTGCACTGAATACAGTTCCCTTCTTCAACAAACCTCAAACTGGGGATTCCTGTTGGCATTGAATTGATGTCAATAACCATCAGTTAACAATCATAACTAAACAAGTTCTTCCAAGAGGAGTGGAGATTTTGCTTTTCAAAACTTACTGCTCCCTGAAAAATCTTTTACAACAGCTGAAGAGGGAATAAGATAATATGGCAATCCTATCTTCCTCCCCTACCATGAGACCATGGTAGTTGCTTGGGAAGTTAGTGAAGGGGTATGGGTCCTATCAATTTCTTTAGAAAAAGAAATAGGTAAATATGGATAGTCATTAATTAAATCATTCATTGTAAAATATCTGTTATAAATAAGCATGCAGAATGACCTCTAAGTTATAAATAAAGCTATTTTGAAAAAAACATCAGGCATTGCATCTAAAATTATAATACACTGTGGAAAACAAAATGGAGTTTCTTCAAAAAATTAAAAATAATACTGCCTTATGACATAGTGATTCTAGTTCTGGGTATATATCCAAAGAAACCCAAGACACTAATTCAAGAATATATACATCCCTATGTTCATTGCAGCATTATTTACAATAGCCAAGTTATGGAAGCAACCCAAGTGCTCATTAGTAGACAAGTAGATAAAAAATTGATAGTACATAGCCCTGGCCAAGTGGCTAAGTTGATTGGAGCTTTGTCCCATAAACTGAAAAAGGTTGTGGGTTTGATTCCCAGTCAGGGCACATTCGTAGGTTGCAGATGCAGATTTGATTCCTGGTCAGGGCATGTACAGGAGGCAACTGATCAATGTCTCTCTCTCTCTCTCTCTCTCTCTCTCCCCCCCTCTAGAAAAAAAAATGTCCTTTGGTGAGGATCAAAAAGAAAGCAATGGTACATATATAAAATGGACTATTACTTGTTCATTAAAAAAGAACAATATCTTACCATTTGCAACAGCATGGATGGACCTAAAGGGTATTATGCTAAGTAAAATAAGTCAGTCAGAGAAAAACAAATATCATATGACTTCACATATACATGGAATCTAAAGAACACTATAAATGAACAAATAAAACAGAAACAGACTCATAGATATGGAGAACAGACTGGTGGTTGCCAAAGGGTAGGGTAATTGGAGGACTGGGTGAAAAAGGTGATGGGATTGAAAAGTACAGATTGGTAGTTACAAAACAGTCACAGGGATGTGAACTACAGCATGGTAAATATAGTCAATAGTATTGCAACAACTCTGTATGTTGGCAGGTTGGTACTGGAAATATTAGGGGCAAACACTTTGTAAAGTATATGATTGTCTAATGACTATGATGTACAACTAAAACTAATAATAAAAAAGAAAAAATATTATATACTGTTCCTTTTTGCTTTCTCTTTTTATTTATTTTTTCAAAAGAAATGATGTTTAAAAGGATACATGGTGTTTTTTTTTAATCAATGCCTTTACTTTGAGACATGAGGAGAAAAACCTTAAAGGTACAAATGAAAAAAGACACATGATCACAGGTAAAAGCAAAGACAATCTAACCAGAAAGCTTTTAATGCCTGTCAGTTGTTGAACCTGAAGTTCTCAGTATGACATGTTGCAGGGTTGAAAGGAATGAAAATTAGTATTCCTTTCCTTATTTTTCACCCTCTCCAACAGAATTTACACCAATTTCCTCATAATTTTTCCCAAGGGAAGCCATGTCCTCACAGGCCTCCAAAAACTCTCCTTCTTCCATGGCCTCACCCACATACCAATGGACAAAGGCACACTTGGCATACATCAGGTCAAACTTGTGGTTCAGGAGAGCCCAGGCCTTAGCAATAGCTGTGGTGTTGCTCAGCATGAACACAGCTCACTGTAATTTGGCCAGGTTTCTACCAGGTACTACAGTGGCAGGTTGGTAATTAATGTCAACTTTGAACTTGTGGGCTGCCAGCACCAGTTCACAAACTGGATGATATACTTGGTCTTGATGGGATGGTGGCAATGGCAGCATTGACATCTTTGGGAACCATGTCACCACAGTATAGTAGTCAGCAAGCCATGTATTTACTGTGGCAAAGGCCATATTTTACCATCTGGTTGGCTGGCTCAAAGCACACATTGGAGATCTCTGCTATAGTAAGATGTTCATGGTAGGCCTTCTCAGCAGAGATGACAGGAGCATATGTGGCTAGAGGAAAGGGGATGTGGGGGTAGGGTACAAGGCTAGCCTGGAATTTGGCCACACCAACATTCAGAGCTCCACCAAACCTGAGGGAAGCAGTGCTGGAGAACACAATCTGGCTAACAAGGCAGTTAAGGTTAGTGTAGGTTGGGTGCTCCATATCGAGGTTTCTATGATAGATGTCATAGATGGCCTCATTGTCAACCATGAAGGAACAATTGGAGTGCTCCAGGGTGGTGTGAGTGGTGAGGATGAAGTTGTAGGGCTCCACTACAGCTGTGGAAACCTGGAGGGATGGGTAAATGAAGAACTCCAGCTTGGACTTCTTGCCATAATCGACAGAGACTCTCCATTAGCAGGGAGGTGAGCCTAGAGCCAGTTCCCCCACCAAAGCTGTGGAAAACCAAGAAGCCCTGAAGGCCTGTGCACTGCTCAGCCAGTTTGAGCCCAAGCCAAGGTCAGTTATCTCTTTGCTGATGTTGCAGTGTCCACTGACATAGTTATTGGCAGCATCTTCCATGACTATGATTAGCTGCTCAGGATGAAAAAACTGGGCATAGGGACCAGTGTGAACTTCATCCATGACTGTGGATTCCACGTCTACAAACACTGCTGGGCACATGCTTGCCAGCACCTGTCTTGCTGAAGAGGGTGTTGAAGGAGCCATCTCCTCCCCAAATGGTCTTGTCACTTGGCATCTGGCCATTGAACTGGATGCCATATTCTAGGCCATAGAGCTCCCAGCAGGTGCTGCCAATCTGGACACTAGCCTGACCAATGTGGATGGAGATGCACTCAATGACTATGGGTTAGCAGGCAGAGGCAAAGAGAGTAGACACTGGGTTCCCATTACTGTTCCTGACGAGCTAAGACTTGAGGTAACACATATCATATTTTTGAAGTGTTATCTTCATTCACTTATAATGAGAAATAGTAGAGGGAAACAAAATGAGAAATGTGTGGTATTGAAAACTATGACTGGGACTGTTGGAATATTTTACAGTTCATCTAGGTTCTGAAAAGTATAATTATCTTGGAAAAATTAGTGGTGGTTTGAGAAAGACTTGTATAAGGTGTTTGTAGTTTCTAAATATGTTTTTTTCTGAGACATGGCCTAGGGTAGGTAAGATGTTTATGACAATTTATATCTTAAAGGGACATTTGCATTATAGTTTGATTTTTAAAACTTCCCTTTGAATTTTATTATGTAGTATTTATTTTAGATGGGCATTTATCAGTGACTTGTTGGTTATATAAAGTTAGTCATTGAATATCCATGTGGCTTATCATCTTACAGAGGAAAAATTTGTTTCTCTAAAGCAACATGTGGCTTCTGCTGTTTCCCAAATTCTTCCTTTGAATATCTTTGTAAGGAATTAACCCATCCTGGAAAGTGACGTATAACACAGAATTATAACAAAACAATGGTCTTCAGAGCCAGACAAGTTTAACTTTGAGTCCAGACTCCACAACCTACTGGCTATGACACTTTCAACAAGTTACTTAACCTTTTTAAGCCTAAGTTTTCTAATATTTAAAATGGCAACTATAATGGTACTTACATCTTATACTTGTGTGGAGCATAGGAGAGACTGTATATAAAAGTGTCTAGCACATGAGTTGCCTGGTACTTAATAACACCAGAAGTGTGTAACTATTATTATTTCTTCAAAGGTCATCACTTATAAAAATAGTCTTCTGTCTCTTCAAGAAACAAAGGCACATCTCTTTCCTATGTACAATGTACGCTCACTGAAAGTACATAGACCATTTAAATGAATGAAAATTATAGATTATGGAGAGAAGGAATGTGTTGGCTGCCAAGAGAAGAGAGATAGAGTTGTAGGCAGATACACTTTGCCTTCTCACACAAGCAAAATAAGGACAACAACAAGTTTAAAAACAAACAAACAAAAATACCCAGAACTGCCAGAAAATTGAACTGTATGGAAATCCAACAACCAAGGAGTTAAAGAAGAAACATTCATTCAGACTAGTAGAAGGGGCAGAGGCAGGCAGCTGCGATGGAGAGGACAAGCATCAAGGTGGAGGCTGGTGCACTGGGTGGTCCCACATTTGCATGTGGATAAACTGGAGGAACAACCAGGGGGCAAGATGGATAGTGCAACCTTGGGTTCCAGCATAGGAAAAGAAAGCCTCAAAACCTCTGGCTGTAAAAATCTGTGGGGGTTGTGGCAGCAGGAGAAACTCCCAGCTTCACAGGAGAGTTCATTGGAAAGACCCACAGGATCCTAGAACATACACAAACTCACCCACCTGGGAATCAGCACCAGAAGGGCCCAATTTGCTTGTGGGTAGCAGGGGAAGTGATTGAAAGCCCATCAAGAGCCAAGCAAGCAGCATTATTCACTCTCTGACCCCTCCTCCACATATAGCATCACAACACATCAAAGTGGGTTGCCTTGCTCTAGCAACTACCCAAGGCACCACTCCTTACAATGTAACAGGCATGTGGAGACCAACCAACCAACAAACAAACAAATAAGTAAATAAGGCCCAAATGAAATGACAGATCAAAATTCCAAAAATAGAACTAAGTGACAAGGAGATAGCCAACCTACAGATGCAGAGTTCAAAACACTGATAATCAGGATGTTCACAGAAATGGTTGAGTATGGTTGCAAAATAGAGGAAAAAGTGAAGGCTATGCAAAATGAAGTAAAGAAAAATATACAGGGAACCAACAGTGACAGGAAGGAAACTGGGACTCAAATCAATGGTTTGCAGCAGAAGGAATAAATAAACATTCAACTGGAACAGAATGAAGAAACAAGAATTTTAAAAAATGAGGAGAGGCTTAGGAACCTCTGGGACAACTTGAAACATTCCAACATCTGAATCATAGGGGTGCCAGAAGGAGAAGAAGAGCAAGAAATTGAAAACTTATTTGAAAAAATAATGAAGGAGAGCTTCCCCAATCTGGCAAAGGAAATACATTTCCAGGAAGTCCAAGAAGCTCAGAGAGTCTCAAAGAAGTTGGACCCAAGGAGGAACCCACCAAGGCACATCATAATTACACAACCCAAGATTAAAGATAAGGAGAGAATCTTAAAAGCAGAAAGAGGAAAGGAGAGAGTTATCTACAAAGGAGTTTCCATAAGACTATCAGCTGAGTTTTCAAAAGAAACCTTGCAGGCATAAGGGGCTGGAAAGAGGTATTCAAAGACATAAAATTCAAGGACCTACATCCAAGATTTCTGTACGCAGGAAAGCTATCATTTAGGATGGAAGGGCAGATAAAGTGCTTCCTAGATAAGGACAAGTTAAAGGAGAGTTCATTATCACCAAGCCCTTATTATAGGAAATGTTAAAGGGACTTGTCTAAGACAAAGAAAAAGATAAAAACTATGAACAGTAAAGTGACAACAAACTCACAACTATCAACAACTGAACCTAAAAAAGCAAAGGCAAAACAAAACAGACTAAGCAAACAATCAGAACAGGAACAGAGTATAGAAATGGAGATCCCATGGAGGGTTCTCAGTGGGGAGGAAGAAGGGGAAGATTCCGGTAAAAGGTACCGGGATTAAGAAGTATAAATGGGGACTTCCGCTCAAGATGGAGGCGTAGGTGGACACACTGTGCCTCCTTGCACAACCAAAATTAAGGACAACAAAAATTTAGAACCAAAAAGCCAGAACAGATAGAAAACTGAATTTCACAGAAGTCTGACAACGATTCACCCAGACTGGTAAGAGAGGCGGAGTCAGCGGTTGTGGCAGGAAAAAGCAGTGGCTAGTGGTCCCGGACACGCAAGTGGCAGTTGGCACACCCCAGGTGCACAGGCAGTGGTTACTGGGCATGGGGAAGCAACAAGCAGACCAAGTGAGGCGCACAAGGCAGCTGACAGCGGTCACACATTCAAGTGGAGATAAACCAGGCTAAAACAGGCAGTGAGACAGACTGCGCAACCCAGGGCCCCAGCGCCGGGAAATAAAGCCTAAAAGCACCGATTGAAAACACTTATGGGGCTTGAAGTGCCAGGAGAGACTCCCAGCCTCACAGGAGAGTTTGTTGGAGAGACCCACAGGGTCCTAGAACTTACACAAGCCCACCCACATGGAAATCAGCACCAGAAGGGTCCAATTTGCTTGGAGAAAGTGGCGGAAGGGACTGGAATCCAAGAGAGAGCAGAGCAAGTGCCATTGTTCCCCCTCGGACCCTGCCCCCACATACAGCGTCACAACCCAGCAACTGGGCTGCCCCGCCCTGGTGAACACCTAAGGCTCCGCCCCTCATAAATAACAACCCAACCAGAGTTAAATAAAAAAAAAAAAAAAAAAAAAAAAAAAAAAAAAAAAAAAAAAAAAAAAAAAAAAAAAAAAAAAAAAGGCTTAAACGGGAGAACAAATCAAAGCCCCAGAGCCAATTCATCTAAGCCACGAAGAGAGAGCCAACCTATCAGATGCACAGTTCAAAGCCCTGGTGATCAGGATGCTCACAGAATTAGTTGATTTTGCTCACAAACTAGATGAACAAATGAAGGCTACAATAAATGAAATGAAGGAAAATGCACAGGGAACCAATAGTGATGGGAGGAAAACTGGGACTCAAATCAATGGAGTGGACCAGAAGGAAGAAAGACGCAAATAGAAAAGAATGAAGAAACAAGGATTCAAAAAGATGAGGAGAGGCTTAGGAACATCCAGGACATCTTTAAACATCCCAACATCCGAATTATAGGGGTACCAGAAGGGGAAGAAGAAGAACAACCAGTGGAAAACTTATTTGAACCAATAATAAAGGAGAACTTCCCCAATCTGGCAAAGGAAATAGACTTCCAGGAAGTCCAGGAAGCTTAGAGAGTCCCAAAGAGTTTGGACCCAAGGAGGAACACACCAAGGTATATCATAATTACATTAGCCAAGATTAAAATGAAGGAGAGAATTCCAGAAGCAGCAAGGGATAAGGGGACAGTTGCCTACAAAGGAGTTCCCATCAGACTGTCAGCGAATTTCTCAAAAGAGACCTTCTAGGCAAGAAGGGACTGGAAAGAAGTATTCTAAGTCATGAAAGTTAAGGACCTACCTCCAAGATTGCTCTATTCAGCGAAGCTGTCATTTAGAATGGAAGGGCAGATAAAAAGCTTCTCAGATAAGGTCAAGTTCAAGGAGTTCATCATCACCAAGCCCTTATTATATGAAATGTTAAAGGGACTTATCTAAGAAAAAGAAGATAAAAAATATGACAGTAAAAAGACAGCAAACTCCCAAATATTAACAACCACACCTAAAAGAAAAGCAAACAAAGCAAATGACTAGAACAGGAACAGAAACATAGAAATGGAGATCAGATGGAGGGTTAGCAACAGGGGAGTGGGAGGAGGAGAGAGGGAGAAAAGGCACAGCGAATAAGTAGCATAGATGGTGGGTAGAAAATAGACAGGGGGAGGGCAAGAATAGTGTGGGAAATGTAGAAGCTAAAGAACTTATGACACATGGACATGAACTAAAGGGGGGAAATGTGGTGGGAGGGGATGTGCAGGGTGGAGGGGAATGATGGGGGAGCAATGGGACAACTGTAATAGCATAATCAATAAAATATAGTGAAAATACTTATATTTATTTAAATCTAGTTTGTTTTCCTAACATCATTTTTTTGGTTTAATTACAGAGTTACTAAGCCCAAAACAATTCCAAACCTAGTTATAAAAAACAATTTCATTCAGAAGGATGTTTTCTATACAAGCACTCCTTTGTTTGCACTGCAGTATTGGACCATAAAAGTGACTCTGTAAGCTGAGACCATGCAAAGAAATCTTAATAATCAATGTGAATAATTAGAATTGTTCTCTGGCCTTTTGCCAAAAGATTCAGAACTGTCTTATTGTTGGTTATGAATGTATAAGGAAATGAAAAAATAACAAAATTAGTATTTATTTAGTACACTATAATTTAAAACACTAGACACATTGGAAATTTAAATGTTTATTTGCTTAAAAAACTTATCACAAATAGTCAGGAAAGTTAGATTACGGATCAAAGATTTCAAGCTCTACTCCACCCCTTCTTGAACATTGCAGATGTGACTTTTGCTGACCCTACATGTTCCCTGCTTTCCCTTCTGAATTTCCTGTATTTAAGCCAAACAAAAACTGGTCTCAACCAGATTTGGCAGTCATATTGATCTAAAAGTGACCAACATGGCTATTATATTATTATGATAAATTAATGGTTTCAGGACTACTCCACCTCCTGAATCACCATGACAGTTCCAAGAAAATTAAAAAAAGAAGAAGAAGAAGGAAATCACTATCTGGAGAGGAGGGACAAGGGCAGCTTCATCAGCAATCACCCCACCAGAATCAGAAGCTGAAGACCATCCTATCCCCCCACTGCCTGCATTTAATAAAAGCTTTCTCCCAGACTCCACTGGGGCAGCTTGTTCTTCAAATTCTGCTCTCACTTGAGTGTATATTTTCACTTTAATACATTTACTGTGCTTTGCTGATTCTTTCTGTCTCATCCTCAATTTCTTTCTTGTGCAGTGACAAGGACCTGGACCCTGCTATCAAGTTGAAGCCTCCCTTGACCTCCCCGAGTGCCCTTGAGATCACAAGTAGTTTGAATAGTGCTTGCCTTCTCCTTGTATAGCTTATGCTGTAAAGAGAGAGCATCTTTTTGGTGCCCTGGCTAATTCTCACACTCCTTTCTAAGTTTGGATAAGCTTACAACATTTTATCCTTTGTGCTTTCAAGTGGTAAAAAATCTCTGAGAATTGCTTTAATGTAAAGTTGTTATGTTGTTGTCATTTCTCCTGGAACATTTTTACCCTTTTTGTTACAACCACTTTCCTCATTAATGTTCATAAGTTTGCCTTCACTAAGTTCCTCTGGCCGCGTATGTAAACAGTCCCATTTGAATTTAACAAATAGCAATATCACTTTTTGTTTCTTTGCTGTACTTCTATCTTTCTTGGCCAAGTCCCTCTTTCAATGATCCACTGTTGTAAAATGTCACATGGGTTTGTCACTGGGAGACAAGAAACACCACATCTACAATGGTTTGCTGTGTGTGAACTGAATTACAGATTTTCGGTGACCAGGCTTTGAAAAGAGTGATGTGATTGGTCACTTATCGGCATATACACCTGTTACTTACATAGTGATTTGTAGACTGAAGAGCAAGTGGTTAACTTGATACTTTATGTAATCATTCAGTTACCATACCATGATAAAAGAATTGGAACTGTGTTGTTGGGGGTTGGTGCTATTTAACTAAATCTGTGGTAATTGAATTTTATGCATATCAGAGCCATGCAAAGTGAAGACTGTATATAATGTGTATGTTCTGTAGTATTAATCGAGTAGTGTTAGAACAATGGCTCTTAACATATTTCCAAGTGATCATTCTAGAACACTTACTTGATTACGCCGTTGCTCTGCTAAAGTTCCTTCAGTGACTTTCTGAACAAAGTTATGAAAATGACTATAGTCCTTCACTCCTCCCTGTTCCTAGGCCCTTTTCAATATGACTTTTTACCTCCTGTGATGAAGAGATGAAGTCTATTTCTCTCTTCCTGAAATCTTGATTGGTGTTGTAACTTGCTTTGGCTGATAGGATGCAATGATGGTGTGCCAGTGCTTTGCACCTTTCCTCTCTGTTGGGACCCTCTTCTCTGTTGTGGGAAGCAAGCCTGCAAAGGCCAGTTCCCAGCTGGCCCAGAAGTTGACTGTAGACATATGAATGAACCTAACCAAGATTAGGAGAATTTCCAGCTACTCCCCCTAAAGTGCTGATTCCCGGAATCATGTGCTAAGTAAACAGCTTTGTTTTAAGCCCTTAAACGTTGGAGTGGTTTGTTATGTAGCAACAGCTAAATGATATTCTTCCCAATATTTACAGGACCAATTCTGAGTAAGAGGTCTGCAAGCCACGACTTGGACACCCCTAGCAACAGGGACTCCCCACCTTTTATAAAAACCTTTTCTACTTTTGTATGATATGAAATTAAAAGCAAAGCAAAAAACAAATAATGTGACTCTGATAATTATAGTTACCAAAAAAATAAATAACACTGAGTATTTCTAAAACTTATTTCTTTTTAAGTAAAATTGGTTGCACTCCAGCGTCTGGTCATTGAACCTAGTTTTACTTCTTAGGGATAAATAAAAAAATCTAAATCTCCCATCCAGACGGATGTTCTTCAAATACTTGAAGATAACAATTGTGTGCCTCATGAATTGGTCCTTCTTCATACTAAACATTTCCAATTCTAACTAACAAAACTTTCTCCCAATATTCTTGTCATTTCCTCTTCACTAATAAATGCCTCCTCATTGGTCAGAGTTTGCTGCAGAGTAGCAATCTCCTAGTCACTTCCTCTACATGATAAAACTGTCAGGCAGGTCAGGAAATGTTGTGATCACTGCTTTTTAGGTGATTCAAATGTAGCAATTTTATAATCTGTGTTGTGAAGGCAGCTTCCTTTCTCCCCCCCTCCATCTGGCCTGCCATATCAGGGATTCTTTGGAAATGATACTGAAACTGTTTCAAGGACAGAAAAAAAATCAGAAGAGGCTAGGATTCAAGAAATTACACTGGCTAGGCACAGTTTGGGACTATTTGAGAATCTTTTGCATTCAGTGTTCTTGTTTTATGTGTATTCCTTGGACATTTCTCCTTTCAGGTGTTGGAACCTTGGAGAAACACTTGTTATGCCTTCCATATTTCTTATGTTTATTTAATGTAGCTAGTTGGGCCTCTAAAACCAGAAATATTGATTTTCATCTGAATGCCCTCTCTTTACATATTGGGTTTAGGAGCAAGAGTGTGGAGTCCTCACCTAAGATAATAGGAGCTGCTTCTGCCAGAGAGTTGTGCAAAATAAGTAATGTCCTCACTCCAGGACAGAGTGCCAGAGTTGAGTCCAGAAGAAGCGACCAAAGTTTGCTGAATATGTAGAGAGCTAAGAATCAAATCTGGGAAGATGTGGGGTTTCTTGGATGAATGATTTGTATATTGGAACACCATTTATTGGTTAGACAGGATATAATGCATGGATGTGTGACTGATTGCACATTTGGACTCTGGACCTAGGGTCCAGAGTGAACAAGGGCTGGTGAATTACTTCTGTGCCTTTTAACCTCAGTGGAAGGAGGGTGGGAGGTCCTTGGACTTGACTTTTTATGATAATTTTTTGCTTAGATTACTATTGAAGTAATTTCTTCCAAATGACACTGATTTCCAAATTGTGTTCCTTACTACTTTGATGCATCTTTCATAGCAAAAATCCTTTAAATATTAATACATATGTGGAGGCCTTTCTAAATTCCCATTGGTACATAACCCCAAAATTGGTGTATGAGTTATAGTAATTTTCTTATGAATTCTGGAAAGCATTTTGTCACCAATACATACACTGATGTCTTTGATTCTATGCGAGTTCCCAATGCTGGACCCTGCACATTTTATATTAATTGTCATCCTTTCTCTATGTCAGTGGTATGTTCTCTTACAACTCCAAATCCTCTTCTTCCATTCTTGCTCTTTTCCAAAATGTCTCTATTTACTGCTGATATGTAGCTTAGACCAGGATTCCCCATATTTGCCATGATCACCAGCCCCACAGTGAACCCTGAGAAAGCCATTGTGAACCATGAGAAAGAAGACACCTGCTAAGAAGGGCTCCTTGTGGCTTACTGAGCTCATTTTTTTTTTTTTCTAATGAGCCTAGCAGCCATTTCTACACAGAGGTCTCTCATACAAATTGCACTTCAGGGAGAAGGCTACACTGAACTGCCTGCCTACACTGTGTTTCTATCATCTGAGCCAGCCCTTACACAGGAGTTCCTGGAGTCATTTCAACCAATAGAACTAAGGCTTTCCCCACTTAATTGGAGCTGCACAGCTCTGGCCATCAGAGTGGCTTTATTCTGACCCATCAGGACAGCACCTTTTGAACCAATCAAAATGAGAGAATTTGGGAGATGAAATCTCTGTAGTTATTATTTTCTGCTCACTAATCTCAAGGTTGTTTCATGATTGCTTCCTGTAGATCTGTATGAAGAATGGTGGCAGTGGTCTCAAAGAGATGTCACATTGTAGGAATTCCTAGCCTCTTTCCATTACCCCACTTCCTTCTTTTCTTCCTCTCTCTCTTTTTTCTTCTTCTAGAACTAGCGCAAAATCCATCCTCTTGTCCTACATAGAGCATCTACCCTCATTCAGACCCTCTCAGTTTCTCAGCTTCCAACACACACAGGTTTTACAAGGCATCTCTGTGCAAATACAGCACTCTCCTTGAAAGAAATTTGGTGAATTCAATTCTTCCACTTCATTACACTAGGAAAACAGATTTTGAAAAGTCCTGCTATGGCAGGAAGTACTTTGAGCCATATACTAGAAGGAGGCAAAATTTCATGTTTATTTTTGTAGTCTATTTCTTTTTTAGTTGATATTTGCCAAATGGCTTCAAATAGTAGAAGCTGGAATAATTTTTATAGGCATCTGAAACAAAGAAATACTTTATCCTTGACCTACCTATTGTTTATTTTGTGATGTTTTCTATTTGGATCTCCTCATAATGGGGCCCTCCCCCTTGGAAATGGAGGAAGGGTGGGAAAGCACCAAGGATGGCACATGAGCGGCAGCCGCAGTGTGCCTGCGGAACCAGTGTACATAGCCCTGACAATCAGGGTGATGATGCAATTACTTCTGGCAGGCAGGGCATTCTGGAGGAGGTCTTTAAAGAGGGAGCTCACGCAAATGCTGGGCTGAGCTCTTTGTTCTCTCCTCTTTTCTGGCTGTGGGGGCTGGAGTTACTGGGTGCTGGGCCTTGCGGACTGCATGGTCCAGGAATTCCCAGCTCCCCTCTTCTAGTGCTCCATGGCCTTCCTGGAGCACAGGTGCTAGGGTGGAAAGAGGGGAGGGAAAGAGGCTTGGCCGGCAGGCCCGGAGCTCCGCATTCCGCCCCAGCACAGGAAGCGATGGGAAGCTGCCCTGGCAGCCATCCACCTGCCACTTTCACACTCCTCCGGTGGGGGTCCTGTCAGCAACTGCAGTGCCCACAATCACTGTCACTCTATCCACTCTAGCCCGGGCAGGGCCTTGGACCCACTAGAGCAATTGGCGGGACAGGGCTTAGTGAACTGGTCAATGCCGTCCTGGAAGCTGCTTGGCCAGGCAACAAACCCATGCCCCTCCCCCACATGGGAAGCTGCAGCAGAGCTGATGGCCACGGCTATGCTGTGCAGGTCCTGCAAGGCTAGGTGCACAGTGCACCAGAGGACAGCATGCCACAAGTAGGACACCTGGGTGTACGGACTCCAGAGGATTCCTGAAACCAGTCAGTAACTGAAAACCAGATAAGCTACATATTTTTCCTAAGTGATGGTGCCTTTGGGTGGGAGTAGGGATTCCTGACACAACCTTGAACTGAGCTGGCAGAACGTTACAGGGTGGTTTTCTTTGGGTGTCTTATAGAAAACGGGCTTTGAGGCAGAAACCTGCCATTATTTCAAACTGTATATAGTTATATATAGTTTCCTTTCCACCAAACTCTGTCTCCAGAGTTTTTGCCTATTGACCCTGAGCAGGGACCCCACTGGTTGTTTGGTAACATCATTTCCTTGAAACTCCAATTTGATGCAGAATCTCAGCTAGTGTAATTAACTGATTTCTCTTTATTTCAGTGAAATGCTCCATGCCTTCCTTCCTCAACATTCTTCTTATTCCTGTTTATCATTTCAAACCTGTTTAAGCAGATTGTTTGAAAAGAGGGAAGTTTTGGAGGGGGTGAAGAGGTGTGGGAGGAGAGGGGAAGAAGAAGAAGAAGAAGTGCTCCTTAATTATTGTTGCTATTTCCCATTATTTTCTAGAAAGGCAGTCTGAAGCTCTGGAAGTCTTCCTTTCCAGTAGAAGACACCACAGATTCTCTGAAAGAAAATTTTCATTTGATGTACATTGTTATGCATGATTTTAGTAAGTGAAAGAGGACAAACTGTTAATGGGGTACATGGCCAAGAATGGATTATAAGGAAATGAAATGAATTTTTTAATCTTTATTGTATTATTATTCATTAAGGGGAGGAAAGAAGTTTTCATCCTTTTGTTTACTCCATTATTTCTCTTTCTTGGAGAATCTTTGTTTTTACTTATTTTGTCAAAATTTAAGTGAAGAAATTTGAAGAATACTTTTTACTTTAAATACTTAGGGAGTTTACAAAGTCATTTTTCTAGCCTGTTATTATATCCATCCCAGATGGGATTTCAAAGGGTCATTTGCCATAGTTTATGTGATAATATAACAAAAAATTGTCGTGTTGTAAATTTCTGTTTAATGCACTCCCTCTCTCTACATTGATCTCTATCTCTCCCTGGTTTTATTTTTCAGTTTTATTCTCCTTTTTAAATATTTTAGGGAGAAGGAAGATGGTGTTGTGGTAGGAGGAAGCACATTACACTTCCTCCTACACACAGGAGAAAAACCTGGACGATTTATGGTGGAACAGACCAAACAGACATCAGAAACACAGCATATTTGAAAACAGGAGATCAAAAATTGCAGCAGACATTGAAAAACCAGACAGTAAGGAGAGTACTCCAGCAGCATGGGGACTAGGGTAGGTAGGGGCTGAGGTTCTGGGCCAGTGCTTGCTGTAAGACTCTAGGGAGGGAGCTGGGTCAACCGCTCCCTGCCCAGCCAAACAAGGTTTCAGCAGCACTGGGATAAATCTGGTTGCTTGAAATCTCACAGAGAGGGATTAAGGTCTCATAGCCCTGGGAGGAATGCACATCAGACCTCGCGTGACTGTCGGCACCCGCATGCAATTGGGGATGACTGCGTGGGGATGCATTGGTGCCAGCATACCACTGGGGGACCTGCGCTGCAGTTACTCGGCGCCTGCACGCCATGGGGGACCTGCGTGGTGACAAATCAGTGCCCACGCGACAGTTGGTGCCCCTGTGTGGATGGCTGGGAGATCTTAGACACTGTGCTCGACTTGCGTGGTGCTCGATTCTCGCCCACACGACAATCCGCACCCGTGCATGGAAGGCTGGGAGATCATAAGTGCCTGCGTGTGACCACAGTAGGTACACACTGCCTCAGAAGATATGCCTGAGGCCCTGTGTGGAAAGGCCCTGGGCTAGCTCTGAGGACAGTAGCCCAAAGATAACTGAGTGCTGAACAAGGAGAAAAGTGATACCATCACCCCTCGGCCACTGCAGCCAGCAAGACCAGAAAAACCGGCTTGGCAAGATTAATAACAGCAAGAGTTGGTGGGGTTTTTTTGTTTGTTTGTTTGTTTTAAATTATTTTTCATTATTTTTATCTTTTTTACCCCTCAACTCCATTTGCTTCTCGTTACTTTCTTGTTTTATTCCTTCTTCCTTTCTTTCCAGTCTTATCTCTTCTCCCTTCCTCTTTTTTCTTTTCTTTTTCTTTCTGCTTTTCTTTCTTCTCTCTTCATTTCTTTCTTCTTTTCTTATTTTCTTCCTCTTTTCTCTTTTTAAATACCCACAAGTAAGACAAAAACAAAACAAAACAAAAAAAACCCCTGGAACTGTGGAAAAACCAGAGTTGGTTCCAAAGAGGGGGCGTTTCAACAGCTGAGACAGTGGAAGCTGTGAACACCAGGATACCTGAAGGAGACAGCACCACTGAATCTCACAGGTATTCTAACACAGAAGTTCATACCATAAACCCAGGGAGCCAGAACAAATCAATTTAAGAAGCTGAGCCTAACAAGAAGAGACTCACAAACAATGGGAAGACAAACAATCCCCAAATGAAAGAAAAGGAGGAAGCCCCAGAAAGAATGCTAAATGAAAGAGAGGCAACTCAACTATCAGATTTTGAGTTCAAAGCAATGGTTGTCAGGAAGCTCCAAGAGCTCTCAATGAGCTACCAGAAAATACAGGGAAGCTACGAGGAACTCACTGCAAACTACATCAATATGAAAAAGGAAATAGAAACTATTGACAAGGGCCAAGAGGAAATGAAAAATACAATTTCTGAACTGAAGAACACAGTGGAAGGAATGAAAAGCAGAATTGATGAAGCAGAAGATCGGATCAGTGAGTTGGAGGACCAAGTAGAAAAAAAATCCAGAAAGAGCAAGGAAAGGAAAAGAGGCTCAGAAAAAATGAAGAGGGATTAAGAGAAATGCAAGACAATATGAAACGTAATAATATCTGTATAATAGGGTTACCAGAGGGAGAAGGCGATGAGCAAGGGATAGAAAACCTATTTGAAAAAGTAATGATGGAAAACTTCCCTAATTTGATGAGAGAAAACGTCACACAAATCCAGGAAACACAAGGAGTCCCAATCAAGAGGAACCCAAAGAGACCAACTTCAAGACACATCATAATTAAAATGGCAAAATTCCAAGACAAAGAAAGAATCTTAAAGGCAGCAAGGGAAAAAAGGAAGTAACATACAAGGGAGACTGGATAAGGTTAGCAGCTGACTTCTCAATGGAAATGCTCCAAGCCAGAAGTGAATGGCAAGAAATATTCCAAGTAATGAGAACCAAAGGCCTGCAACCAAGACTACTTTACCCAGCAAGGCTTTCAATCAAGACAGAAGGCCAAATAAGGAGCTTCCCAGACAAAAGAAGTCTAAAAGAATACACCTCTACCAAACCAGTTCTGCAAGAGATACTAAAGGGACTGCTTTAAGGAAAGGAAGGAAAAGGGAGAGAGAGGAACACAGGTACAAAAATGGCAATAATAAGTACCTATCAATAATAACCTTAAACGTAAATGGATTAAATGCTCCAATCAGAAGGCACAGAGTAGCTGAATGGATAAGAAAGCATGATCCACATATATGCTGCCTACAAGAGACCCACCTCAGGGCAAAAGACCTACACAGACTCAAAGTGGAGGGCTGGAAACAAATTTTCCAGTCAAATGGACAGGAAAAAAAAAAAAAGCTGGGGTAGCAATACTCATATCAGACAAAACTGACTTCAAAAGAAGAGCCATAAAGAGAGATCCAGAAGGTCACTTCATAATACTCAAGAAAGGAATCCACCAAGAAAACATAAACATTGTAAATATATATGCACCCAACATAGGAGCACCTAAACACATCAAGAAAATCTTAGAGAATTTCAAGAAAGATATTGACCGCAACACAATTATAGTAGGGGATTTTAACACCCCACTGTCAAAATTGGACAGATCTTCCAAACTAAATATCAACAAAGATATTGTGGCATTGAACAACACTATAGAAGAAATGGACTTAACTGATACATGTAGAGCCTTTCATCCCAAAGAAACTACATACATATTCTTTTCAAATGAACATGGAACAGTCTCAGACCACATGATAGGACACAAAACTATTCTCAACAAATTCAAGAAAATTGAAATCATACCAAGCATTTTCTCCAACCACAAGGGACTGAAACTAGAAACCAACCCCAAGGGGAAAAACCCAAAATCCTCAAAATCATGGAGATCGAATAGTATGCTATTAAACTATGAGTAGGTCAAGAATGAAATTAGGGAGGAAATCAAAAAGTTTCTGGAAACAAATGAAAATGAACTCACAATGACCCCAAACTTATAGGACACAGCACAGGCAGTCCTGAGAGGGAAGTTTAGAGCAATACAGGCCTGCCTAAAAAAGATAGAAACATTTCAAACAAACAACTTAACCCTACTCCTACAAGAACTCAAGGAACAACAACAAAGACATTGCAGAGCAAGTAGAAGGAGGGAAATAACCAAGATCAGAGCAGAATTAAATGACATAGAGACTAAAAGCACAATTCTAAGGATCAATGAATCCAGGAGCTGGTTCTTTGAAAAGATAAACAAAATCGACAAGCCTTTGAGCAGGCTCATCAAGAAAAAAAGAAAGAGGACCCAAATAAACACAATCAGAAATTAAAGAGGAGAGATTACAACTGACACCACAGAAATACAAAGGATTGTAAGAAATTACCGTGAAGAACTGTATGCCAAGAAATTTGAAAACCTAGGTGAAATGGACAAGTTTCTAGAAAAATATAATCTCCCAAAACTCAATGAAGAAGCAGAAAACCTGAACAGACCAATAACAGCAGAGGAAATTGAAGCAGTAATCAAAAAACTCCTGACACACAAAGGCCCAGGACCAGATGGTTTCACTGGAGAATTCTACAAAGCATTTAAGGAAGAGCTAACTCCTATCCTTCACAGACTATTCAAAAAAATCCAAAATGATGGAAGACTACCAAACTCTTTTTATGAAGCCAGCATCATTCTAATCCCCAAACCAGATAAAGATATAACAAAGAAAGAAAACTTCAGGCCCATATCACTGATGAACATAGATGCTAAAATCCTCAACAAAATATTGGCAAACCACATCCAACAATACATTAAAAAGATCATACACCATGACCAAGTGGGATTCATCCCAGGGATGCAAGGATGGTTCAACATTCACAAATCAGTAAATGTAATACATCACATAAACAAAAGCAAAGACAAAAATCACATGATTGTATCAATAGACACGGAAAAAAGCATTTGATAAGTACAGCACCCATTTATGATAAAAACACTCAGCATAGTGGGAATTGAGGGAGCATTCCTCAACATAATCAAGGCCATATATGAGAGACCTACAGCCAACATCATACTCAATGGGCAAAAACTAAAATCTTTTCCACTAAGATCAGGAACAAGACAAGGTTGTCCACTTTCACCACTTCTATTCAATATAGTATTAGAAGTCTTAGCCACAGTGATTAGACAAGAAAAGGAAATAAAAGGCATCCAAATTGGAAAGGAGGAAACAAAACTATCACTGTTTGCAGATGACATGATAGTGTACATAGAAAATCCTACAGACTCGGCCAAAAAACTGCTCGACCTAATAAATGAATTTGGCCAAACAGCTGGATACAGAGTCAATATCCAGAAATCAAAGGCATTTTTGTATACCAACAATGAAACAGCAGAAGCAAAAATCAAGAAAAAAATCCCATTTGATATAGCAAAAAGAAAAATAAAATACCTAGGAGTAAACCTAACCAAGGAAGTAAAAGACCTGTATTCAGAAAACTATGCAACACTGAAGAAAGAAATCAAGGAAGACACAAACAAATGGAAGCATGTACCGTGTTCATGGATCGGAAGAATTAACATCATCAAAATGTCCATACTACCCAAAGCAAGTTATAGATGCAATGCAATTCCTATGAAAATACCAATGTCATATTTCACAGACATAGAACAAACACTTCAAAAATTTATATGGAACCATAAACAATCTCGATTAGCTGAAGCAATTTTGAGAAAGAAGAGCAAAGTAGGAGGGATCACAATACCTGATACCAAAATCTATTACAAGCCACTGTAATCAAAACAGCCTGGTATTGGCGCAAAAACAGGCCCATGGACCAGTGAATAGAACAGAAAGCTCAGAAATAAATCCAATTCTCTACGGTCAATTAATATTCTACAAAGGGGGCAGCAACATAAAATGGAGTAAAAGTAACCTCTTCAACAAGTGGTGTTGGGAGAACTGGATAGCTACGTGCAAAAAAATGAAACTCGAACACCAGCTTACACCATACACAAAAATAAATTCAAGGTGCATAAAAGATTTAAATGTAAGCCGTGACACCATTAAAGTCCTAGAGGAGAACAGAGGCAGGAAAATCTCAGATATTTCATGCAGCAGCATTTTTACTGATATGTCCCCTAAAGCAAGGGACATAAAGGAAAGAATAAACAAATGGGATCTCATCAAAATAAAAAAGCTTCTGCATGGCTAAAGAAAACAGTATTAAAATAAAAAGAGAACGAACTGTATGGGAAAAGATATTTGCCAGTGATACCTCAGACAAAGGTTTAATCTCCAAAATATATAAAGAACTTACATGACTCCACTCTAAGAAGACAAGCAACTCAATTAAAAATGGGCAAAAGACTTGAACAGACACTTCTCCAAGGAGGACATGCAGAGGATCCAGAGACACATGAAATGATGCTCAATATCACTAGCTATCAGAGAGATGCAAATTAAAAACCACAATGAGATACCCCTTCACACCAGTCAGAATGGCCATTATAAACAAAGCAACAAACAACAAGTGCTTGAGAGGCTGTGGAGAAAAGGGACCCTAGTGCACTGTTGGTGGGATTGCAGACTGGTGCAACCACTATGGAAAGCAGTATGGAAATTTATAAGAAAACTAAAAATGGATCTACCTTTTGACAATTCCACTGCTATTCCTAGCAATTCCACTGCTAAGTTTATATCCTGGGAATCCTGAAACACCAATCCAAAAGAACCTATGCACCCCAATGTTCATAGCAGCACAATTTACAATAGCCAAGTGTTGGAAGCAACCTAGGTGCCCATCAATAAAGGAATGGATCAAGAAACTATGGAATTCCATTTACACAGTGGAATCCTATGGAGCAGAAAGAAAGAAGGAGCCCCTACCCTTTGCAACAGCATGGATGAAACTGGAGAGCATTATGCTAAGGGAAATAAGCCAGGAAATTAAAGACAAATACCGTATGATCTCACCTTTAACAGGAACCTAAATCAACAAAACAAATGAACAAGCATAATATAACCAAAGATACTGAAATTGAGAACAGATTGACAGTCACCAGAGGGGAAAGGGGAGGGAATTCCAGGGGAAAAGGGGAAGGGTTTAGAGCAGCAAGTATAAAAGACACATGGACAAAAACTAGGTGGGGTGGAAATGGGAGGGAGGTGGGGAGGGCTGGGGTGGTGGGCTGGGATGGGAGTAGAAGACAGAAAACTGTACAAGAACAACAATTAAAATAAAAAAATAAAAAATATTTTACAAACATTTGACATTGTTTCTTCTTGCTTCTTTTGACACTGACAATTTTATACTACTTCCTTTTCAGGAGGCCAGTGCCTTATCCATTTGGCTACTGGGGCCTGCTATACTACTTCCGTTTTTGAAAGAAAGGAGAATATAAGTACGAATACTGCTACAAAGTGACTCAGAGTTTTGTTACAGACACTACTTCCATAAAAATTAGAAATGGTGAACAGAAGGCAGATCAGAAACTTCTGCCTTTAATGATTTACTGTAGTAACAACTACCCAAATTGCTTTAGGCTTTTCCTGATTTATTTTTGTTCTAGATCATGAACCAGCATAGATGACTTACTCCCTTAGTCTTCTGTCAGATTCAGGGAGTACCTGAACTAGCAGAATAGTCCACTTCTTTTTATTTGTTAAATAAATAGATTTATCAAGCAATTATTTTTATATTTTATTATATACTGTTTGACAACTGCTCTAAGTAGTATCAATTTTAACCATATGCCTTTTTATTATTTTTTTAAATCAGAGAAATGCAGGTAGTTACAGTTTAACAGCCTTGTCATGTAAAACAGGAATCCTCTCACCAGGAGAAACATTTACTGTTTTCAACTAGTTTCTCAAGTATTTATTTCCAAATTTCTAAATAACATGCTTATAATACTATTTTTCTCCACTTTTCCATATTCCTAATTACTTTCTGTGCATTAGCCATCTTACACCCCCAACAGCTTCTCTAAACTGACACAGTCTTCCACCCTCTATCCTCTCAATATATTTAGATGATCAGTTCTATAGGAAATTGTTCCATGTTTAGCTGAAGATTTATTCTGTTCCTCCAAGGAGGTGAGTTCAGGGTCTTTCTACATTGCCATCTTGAACTGGAACCCCATGATCCATTTAAATTTAAATGGCCATTTAAATTTAAATGGATCATGGGGTTCCAGTTCAAGGTTTCAGAGTTTACATTATTATGGCCGTGGAAGCATTATTCACAAGTGAGCCACATAATGTACTACAATTATATTTTCTTTTCTATACAATTTCCTCCCAAGTTAATTGCTTTTTTAAAGCTTATTCTTTTTTATCCACCTTTCCTTTATTTGTTTATAACCGTTGGCAGGAGGGTGAATCTCATCTGAAGTTATACATATGTATCAGGTCAGAGATCTGTTCTCCCCCAGCCCCTTTCTCTCTTGCTCTCACTCTTTCTGCAAATAGAAGCACCCTGGAGCTCTCTGATCTTCTGTTCCAACTGGAGTGGCTTGCTCTCTAGATCTGAGACCCAACTTCAGTTCTAGAATCGCCTTTGTTTCCCTTGTGTTGGATTCCTTACTTCCTAGATCGCAGATCTTTTTTAGTTTACTTTCTATTGTGTGGATAACCTCTTCTAGTACCTTCCCAGGAAAGGATATATGATAGGTAAAGTTTTCGAAAACTTGGAATATCTTAAAATGACTACATACTGCCCTCATGTTGATTAGTAGTTTGGCTGGGAATTAAATTCTAGGTAGAAAATAATTTCCCCTGGGATAATGAAGAAATTGTTCTATCGTTTTCCAGCTTCCTCTGGGAATGCTGAGAAGCCCATTTTTTCATTAACAGTCTTTTGTATATAAACTTTCTTTTTTCCAGAAGATTTTTGGAGCATTTCATCATCCAGGTATTCTGAAAATTCATGATGGGCATTATTGTCAATCTTTTTTATTTATTGCAAATGATATTCAGCATACTCTTTCTGTCTAAAAAGTTATCCATCACTCTAACCTTAATTTCTGAGTAAGCTCCATGAGATCAGGAATTTTACTGCTTTACTGTTTACTGAGGAATTTTCATTACCTAGAATAGAGTCTGGCATATAGTACACACTCTCTAAAAAGTGAAGAAATGAATTCAAAATCAAATGAATAGGGAAAATTTTGGTAATAGTTGTTTGTTAACATCCTCCATTTCTTTCTGTTCTCTAGAACTCTTCTTGTTTTCTTATCTTTCTCTCCTTCTGTTTTAAATCTCTCTGTTTCTTTTAATATCTGTGAAATTTCCTTGGCTTTATCTTCTAAATCTTTTATCACATTTCTAATATCTGTAATATTGTGTTTAACTTCCAAGATTTCTCCTCTTGTTTCCAAAATGTTCCTTTTATAAAATAGCACATTTTTCTTGTTCTGAGGATATATTATATCTTGAATCCTTGAAGATATCATATTTATTTTCTTGTTTTACTTTAACTTATTCAAAAGTTGGGTGCAAATATCAGTTTGGTTTCTTTTTTTTTTTGTTTACTCCTCTGGGGGTTGAGGTTTTGGCTTTCTCTCTCCCACTAAGTTGCTTACCACTCATCCATCTGCCATCTGTATTCTCTTCTCTGTTGTAGTCTTATCTGTTTGAATCCTGACACTTTGTACTTTTTAAAGATTCCTTCATTGCCATTTTAGAGAAATTATGAGAGGGAATGGTGATAAGTTTATGTTTCAATCTATCAATTTAACTAGAACTTTCCATTACATTTTCAGTAAAAAATTTGAAGGATTTAGGACCAGGCAGCTTTTTCATAAAGATTTCAGCATAGCCTGGAGAAATAGTCTTTATCATGAAAATGGTGAATGGTATAATTATTGTTTTTAGATAATAAAATATAGCATTTTAGTAAACTGTCCTAGTATACAAAACATTTTTATAAGTGTGAAAAGGTACTCTCCTGGATTTTGTTTTAAAGTTCTAGTGAATTTTTTTTAGGATGTATACCACTTTAATACACATTTGCAAAAATCCAAAGGCAAGGTCTAAGGGTTTGTCTTACCCAAAATGGAGAGGAAAGGAGGGAAAAAAATCTCTAAAAAATTTCCTTCTGTATGTATTCAACATAACATCTCAAGGACATTGTCAATAGTGCTTTCATCCCAGAGTAGGCACTTAGCAGCTCATTTTGCTACCTCTAGGAGGAGCCACCTGCAAGGAGTTTGATTAACCGCTGGTATTAAAAAAAAAAAAAGGAGTCATTGTATAGAAGGAGTCTTCTGCTAGAAGTATAAAGTCAAGATAAAACTGGTTTCCCTCAATAATGGAAATTGCTTTTTCCATTAGAAAAAGACCAGCGGGACTGGTCTTTCTACTTTTTAAACAATTTACTTAAAAACAGTATACATATATATTAAAAAGTCAATCAGTGCTAAAAACTTTAAAATGTGTGCCTCTTTTTCACTTCCACTTCTCATAGCTAGTTCTTCTGATATTTATTTTACATGCATATTCCAAGAAAAAGGTATACATAGCCATCGTTTGATTAATTATTAGGTATTATTAATTGACTTCTGTTTTAGTCCAGACTCTTCAAGAAGCAGACACAAAAGCAAGAAATTTATTAGGGTAAATGTCTTGAGAAAAAATGAAGAGGAAACCAGGGAAAGGCTTGGAGTGTGATCAGATTGCACTGCAGGTTTTATTAAGTCAGGAGAGAGAAAAAAAGAGGAAGATTGGGTAGAATCACTTTAGACCAGGAACAGTTCTAGGAAAGGTCAAGAGGCCTTGGGGAATCCTCAGGCAGCAGTCACCTATCGGAGGTATCCTCCACTCCCAGGAACCAGCCTATTTTTCTCTCTCCATCATTGGCTAGAAGTAGCCCTTCAGGAGCATGACCCCTGCATAAATGTAGTCGTGGATTTCAAAAGGCAACTGGGCCCATGGACCAAAAGGCCCCCATAGCTAGGGATCTTTACAGGGGATTTTTTAGAAAGACATTATTTATTTTTAGAGAGAGGAGAAGGGAGGGAGAAAGAAAGGGAGTGAAATATCAATGTGTGGTTACCTCTCACATGGCTCCACTGGGGACCTGGCCAGAAACCCAGGCATGTGCCCTGACTGGGAATCGAACCAGCAACCCTTTGGTTCACAGCCCACACTCAATCCACTGAGCTACACCAGCCAGAGCTAGCTGGAGATCTTAAAAAGGGCAATCTCATGTCTGCCACCACTTCCAATATGACTGGGGAAGATTTTATCTCTCTTACAGAGACCCCTTCCCTTTTTCTTCTTTCCAATATAATTATACTACAATTTTGATTAAATTCACATTTAGTGCTTTCATTATTATTATGATTATGTAAATTTTGCCCATGGATGAGCCAGATAATGCATTATAATTACAGTATGTTTATTGTATACTTTTTCCCCTAAAGATAATAGTTGCCTCCTCTTTTCCCACTGGCTTAGTTTTCTTCGAAATATTGGCTAAAGTTTCTCACAATTTTTAATAGCTTTGTAAAACACCTCTTATTATAAAGTTCCATACAGTCAAACTTGGGAGCAAACCTGCTAAGTTCAGAAGTGAGGTGTAAATATTTAACAACCACCTCTCTTTGGGTGTACGGAGGACCAAACCCTGATTTTGAGGGCTTCCTTCCATTGTGTAAACACTCCCTCCATGGCAGATTTCAAGCTCTCAGCATGACATTGCTGACTGTGGATTGGAAAGAAGAGCAGCAGCCCTTGTGGTTCTATCCCAGTCAGCTCTGGAACACCACTGAGATGGCTTCCCAGAAGCCCTCTTCCTCTGGCCCCAAGGTGGACTTGTCAATCTCTAGTCTTGCTGTAACTTCACTTCCTGTATTTCCCTGTTTTTCTTCTTTTTCAAAAATATACTTTATTGATTATGCTACTACAGTTATCCCATTTCTCCCCCATCATTCCCCTCCACCCTGCACACCCCCTCCCACCCACAGTCCCCCCCTTGAGTTCATGTCCATGTGTCATAAGTTCTTTAGCTTCTATTTTTCCCACACTATTCTTGCCCTCCCCCTGTCTATTTTCTACCTGCCGTCTATGCTACTTATTCTCTCTACCGTTGCCCCCTCTCTCTTCCTCCCACTCCCCTGTTGCTAACGCTCCATGTGATCGCCATTTCTGTGTTTCTGCTCCTGTTCTACTTGTTTGCTTAGTTTGCTTTTGTTTTAGGTGTGGTTGTTAATATCTGTGAGTTTGTTGTCTTTTAACTGTCCTATTTTTTATCTTCTTTTTCTTAGATAAGTCCCTTTAACATTTCATATAGTAAGGGCTTGGTGATGATGAACTCCTTTAACTTGACCTTATCTGGGAAGCACTTTATCTTCCCTAAATGACAGCTTTGCTGGATAGAGCAATCTTGGATGTAGGTCCTTGACTTTCATGACTTGGAATACTTCTTTGCAGCCCCTTCTTGCCTGGGAGGTCTCTTTTGAGAAATCAGCTGACAGTCTGATGGGAACTCCTTTGCAGGCGACTGTCCCCTTATCCCTTGCTGCTTCTAGAATTCGCTCCTTCATTTGAATCTTGGCTAATGTAATTATGATGTGCCTTGGTGTGTTCCTCCTTGGGTCCAACTTCTTTGGGACTCTTTGATTTTCCTGGACTTCCTGGAAGTCTATTTCCTTTGCCAGATTGGGGAAGTTCTCCTTTGTTATTTGTTCAAATAAGTTTTCCACTGGTTGCTCTTCTTCTTCCCCTTCTGGTACCCCTATAATTCAGATGTTGGGATATTTAAAGATGTCCTGGAGGTTCCTAAGCCCCTCCTCATTTTTTTGAATTCTTGTTTCTTCCTTCTTTTCTGTTTGGTTCTTTCTTCCTTCTGGTCCACTCCATTGATTGGAGTCCCAGTTTTCCTCCCATCTCTATTGGTTTCCTGTGCATTTTCCTTTATTTCACTTATTGTAGCCTCCATTTTTTCATCTAATTTGTGAGCAAAATCAACCAATTCTGTGAGCATCCTGATCACCAGGGCTTTGAATTGTGCGTCTGATATGTTGGCTATCTCTTCGTCGCTTAGATAAACTGGCTCTGAGGCTTTGATTTCTTCTCCCATTTGAGCCATTTTTTTTTTCCTAGTCTGGTTGTGGCTGTTACATAGTGAGGGGCAGAGCCTTAGGTGTTCCCCAGGGTGGCACAGCCCAGTTGCTGGGTAGTGACACTGTATGCTGTATGTGGGGGCGGGTTCGGAGAGGGAACAATGGCACTTGCTCTACTCTCTCTTGGATTCCAGTCCATTGTGCCTGTTTCCCTTCACCTGGATTATCTGGCACAACTGTGGGACTGCCTGGTTAGCCAGCTGCCTTGCTCGGCCTCACTGGGTCTAAACCGTTGCCACCCCGTGCCTGGGATCTGCTAGCAGTCTCCTGTGTGCCTGGGGTCTGCTAGCTGCTGCTGCCTGTGCACCCTGGTCCGCCTACCTCCTCTTTTTCCAGCTGCTACTCCACCCCTCTTACCGGTCTGGATGAATGGTTGTTAGACTTCCGTACTGTTCAATTTTCTATCAGTTTAAGTATGTTTCTTGTTTCTAAATCTTTGTTGTCCTTAATTTTGGTTGTGCGAGGAGGCACAGTGTGTTCACCTATGCCTCCATCTTGGCCAGAAGATCTGTTTTTCTTCTAATTCTTGCAATACACAGTGTCTTGGTTTGCTCCCTCATTTTGATGAAGCCTATCCTGTGACTACTTCCTGAGAAAGGCTGCATGGCAGATTTACAAGCTTCCATTTCTGCTTGCAATTACATTTGCAAGCTTACATATCTGAGAAAGTTTTCTTCTACTCTTATATTTCCTTGGTAATTTTCTTGAATATAGAATTTTAGTTCTAAAATTGTATCTCCCTAGTATTTTGTAGGCATTGCTTCCCAGTGTTTTAGCCTCTCCATGCTGCTGCTGAGAAGTTTGATGCCATTATCTCCCCAGACCTTTAAATGTGACATTTTTTTTTCTTTCTGTAAGCTTTTAGGATCATCTCTTTCTCTGGTGGTCCACAATTTAATAATGATGCACTTTGAAAGAAATCTTTTCTCATTCATTATTGGTAGCAATCTTTCAGTCAGGATATTCATGTATAAATATAAGTTGTTTTTTTGATCTGGACACTCATTTTGATCAATTTTAGGTATCTATGGTTTTATTGACAATTTTCTCCCTTTCTTATTTTATGTGTATATTTATTTTTCTGGTTCTATTATTATACAGATATTGGGTATCTTGGGTAGACTATTTAATAACTCTCCCTCTTGTTACTTGTTCCTACATATGGTCTGATGATTGAGCATATGATATTTATACATGGCAGAGATTACTAACAATCAGGTCTTCCCTGAGTTTTCAAGGTACACATGGCTGCCTAGTTGGGCACTACATGCTCAGCTCCTCTTACAGCTGGGTGTGACTATATGACTAAGTTACGGCTGAGCCATAGGAATAGAAGTGGTATGTGTGACTTCCAGTCTAATAGTGCTTCGAAGGAAGCTGCTTTCCCCCATTTCCTCTTTTCCACTTCCTTTGAGCTGGAACCATGATATGCTAGAGTACACCCTAGGGGAAGGTGGAGCAACAAGGTAGAAAGAGTCTCAGTCCCCAAGAGATACTGTAGAGTTAAAGCTGCCCTCTTCCCCTAGACTACCCAACAGCTTAGACTTTTAAAATAAGAGAAAAGTAAAACATTTCTTTTGTGTAAGCCAATATTAAAAAACAGTTGAACCAAATATAACACAAGTTAGTCACAACACATCACAGAGTCCTAGAAGAAAGTATGGTATAGTGGTTAAGAATACGGACACCATTGGAGAGTGGGGCCAGTCCTAGCTGTGCCACACAGCAGCTGCATGTTCTGGCCCAGTTACTTAATTCCTCTGCACCTCAGGTCCTTTATCTTAAAATAGGGATAACAGGAGTAGCTACCTCAAAAAAGTTTTACTGTGGTTCAAGGCATTTATAGCATGGGCTGGGGCATGGTGAGGGTTTAATAAATGTAACTATATAGATAGCATTTAAAAAGGTGAGAATAAACTCTAAACATTACAAACAAATAATGACTGAGAAAATATTTTATTTGAATAGTGAGGAGCAAATGGGGGTCATTTTTAAAAGGAATACTTCAGTGCTTTGCCCCCTCCCTTTCCAGTTGTGGCATTAGAGGCTAGATGTCCACCCAAACTTTGTGCTTTCTCTCCAGTGAGGAGGTATTACTGGAAAGCAGCTGCCCGGCCAAAGATTATTTGTTACCAGACTCTCTCAACTAGTTCTGAGCTGAAGGTATTTTTTAAAAAAATATTTTGGTAAAATATATGTAACCTAAAATTTACCATTCTTAAGTATACAGTGGTGTTTAATACATTCACATTGTCGTACAAATGTCACCACTATCCCTCTGGAACTTTTTAATTATCCCAAAACTAAAACTCTGGACCTTTTATACGATAACTCCTCATTCCCTCCTTCCTCCAGCTCCTGGTAACCACTGTTCTACTGCCTGTCTCTATGTATTTGACTATTCTAAGTACCTCATGTGACTGGAATTGTACAATATTTGTCCTTGTTTGTCTGGCTTTTCATTTAACATGATGTCTTCAAAGTTCACCCATGTTGTAACATGTGTAAGAATTTCCTTCCTATTTAAAGCTTGAATAATATCATATGGATAACCACATTTTGTTTATCCATTCATCTGTTGATGGATATTTGCATGGGGCTGAAGGTCTTGTAGAAGTTGATGAGGCTTCTCCATTCTCTCTTATACCATCACTTCAAAAGACACTGAGATCCTAGAAAACAGAAGAACTAAAAAAAGGAAGGACCCCATACCCTGGAATAGCCATGGAACCTGCTTTCTGACCAGGCACAAAAGTATGGGTCTTAACATGAGTAAGAAACACACATTCATTGTATTAATTAACTGCTGGGAATGTGGAGTTTATTTGTTACAGTGTCCTGTGTTACCATAACAAATATTACCAGGCTACTCATACTTCTTTACTTACTTGACAAAATCTATTTTTTTGTCACTGACTCATGACAATAATTTTTTTTCTTTCTCTTTGCTACCACAATTTTTCTGCTTCTAGAAAACCACAGTCCTTTAATGGTCAAGAAAGCAAACAGTATTGAAAGGGCTCTTCTTACTCTTCCCCCCTCCTTAAAAGGAAGAAGTACGACTTCTTTTCCAGAACCTACTCTAGATTAGCCCATCTTTTACCTTGACTGAATTTTTCTCAGGCCAACTTTTTGCTTTGTGTCAGATCAACTGAGCTCAGAGTTTTCTTTCATACCTGGCCCAGGTGTCTAGGGCTTTATCTTTAAGACTTGTGTTTGCTTACTGGAGAATAACTACTGTGAAATTAATAGCTACTAATAGTTTTAACATCAGGCTCAAAGATAATATTAATTGTACACAGGGCCAGGTGTGTTAGCTCAAATTTACTGAACACAGGGAAAGCTTTTGATCAGCTCATGCAGGCACACAGGAAGAAAGCATGAAGAAATTCATGAAAATGCAATTATATCCAATCATTTAAGAAGGCTGTTAGTTCATTTAACTTGTATATTTTCCTTCATGCTAATAATAAATTAAAATGACACTAAGCCCCATTTTGTCTATCTTCTACATGGCTCCAGTTTTCATGGTCATTTGGCAGATACAAATTCTATTTTTATAGAAAAAAGTCAAAGATTAAGAACTCTATGGGTATCTTTGCTTGGTTGTTGGCACCTGGCCCTCCTTTACACATCAGAAAGGTAGGTAGGTCTCTAGGCAGGAAGCTCCCAACATGTCCTGCGCTTGCTCAGAGGTAGGATGACCAAGATAATTGTCTTTTTATTTTTCTTTCTTATAGTATTTGCATTTTACAATCTCCAATCCATCAAGTTTGGGCTTTTAAAAGGATAAATGTAAGTTTTACTCAGATGCCAATTACTATTATTATTATTGATTGATCGATTGATTGATTTTTAGGTAGAGAAACATCAATTTGTTGTTCCACTTATTTACACATTAATTGGTTGATTCTTGCATGTGCCCTGACTGGAGATCAAACCCACAACTTTGGCGAATCCAGGCAACAATGCTCCAACCAACTGAGCTACCTGGCCAGGTCTGAGAAGATGCCAAATATAATATAGAGACTCTACCACTCAAAAACATTTTTCATTTTGAAATAATTTCATATTTACACAATGGTGGCAAAAATAATACAAGTACAAAGGGGGACCCCCCAAAATGGAATTTATTTATAAAAAATTGTGAATGTATTTTTACATATTTAAACTTCAGTCATCTTCAAAGTACTCTCCATTTGATGCAATACACCTAGTGAGACATTTTTTTCTACTCAAAACAGTTTTTTTTAACTCATCAGTTTTGATGCCTTTTATGTTTCTGCCGTGTTTTTGTTTCATTTCTTTCACATCAGCAAAATGTTTCCCTTTGAGGACTTTTTTCATCCGGTAAAATAAGAAAAGATGTTGCTTGGGGTGAAATAGTAACAAATTATAGAAATGATCCCTGAGAGTATAGTCTTGCTTGGGGTGAAATAGGATGAATAGGGAGGGTGGGGCATGGGGGGGCCATCCCATTTTGGATCAAAAATTGCTGAACATTCAGTGTGTTGTGGTCAGGTGCACTCATGAATCACCTGTCATGAAATGGGCAAATGCATTGAAAAAAATCCCCCCCAAAAGTTCACTAAAGCTAAATCAGTCTCTCACAACAATGCCAGCTGGTACATTGACACAGATGGGTTCCTAGAGCACTCACTTAGCAGAAGGAAGCCTGTACTGCCCACTAGAAGGTAATTCCAGGGTTTTTTAGGGTCCTCCCTCATATGATCTTCAACCAATTTCTCTTAGTGTTAATACCTTACGTAAGCCTTAGTACAAATATTAAAACTGGGTAATGAACATTGTCATAATTCTATAATCTATGGATTTTATTTAGATTTTGCTAATTATCCCACTGATTTTTAAATATTCAAGCTGATTTTGTTTGATGCCACTAGAAACAAGTAGTTTTCTAATTTAAGAATTTTTTTCCTTAAAGTGTGTTTACCAATTGAGTTGTTCATAGTCTTAGAGCAAACACTGATGCTGGGGAAAATCTGAAATTTTCACTTTAAAGCAACCTCTATAAATTGGCCAGTTTTGGTGCTGAAATGGGGAGTTTCTTTCCTCTTAACTCTAGAAAGATTGATGAGCAGCCATAACAGTGCAACAAATCCCTAGATAAAAAAATTGAACATTTTACCCCCTGATAGGCTCTTTTTCTTATTTTATTATGTCCTCTGCCCGATTTTATATCATGTAACATGATTACCCAGAGATATATGATATTGTATTAGGTACCTAGTATGAATGGCCTTACTTGGATTGGATTAATATTAAATAATGTTTCCAATAATATGATGTGTAGAATTTGCATAAAAAGAATAGAAGAAAAAGGTGAAAGCAAGCAGATGAATAAAGAAAATGTGGCATATACATACAGTGAAATATTAAGCAAATATTAGAATTTCCTTTCCTTAAGGAGGAAGGAAATTCTATCACATGCTACCACATAGAGGAACCTTGAGGACATTATGCTAAGAGAAATGAGTCAGTCACAAAATGACAAACCTGTATGATTACACTTATATGAAGTGTCTAAAGTAGTCAAAATTATAGAAACAGAAAGTAGAAAGGTGGTTGCCAAGGACTGGGATCAGGAGGGAAGGGGAAGTTGGAGTTAATTGATGTAGGGTTTCAGTTTGCAAGATAAAAAGTTCTAGACGTCTATTGTACAACATTGTGAATACTTAACACTACTTAACTGTACACTTAAAAATGGTTAAGATGACTTCCGGCCAAGATGGAGGCGTAGGCACTGTGCCTCCTATCACAAGCAAAATTAAGGACAACAAAGATTTAGAAACAAGAAACCAACTAGAACTCAGAAAATAGAACTGTTTGGAAGTCCAATAATGATTCATCCAGACCGGTAAGAGGGGTGGAGTCACGGCAGGAAAAAGTGGAGGTGCAGACCGGCACTGGGTACACAGGCAGCAGTGGCTGGCAGCCCCCAGGTGCACAGGTGGTGACTAGCAGAACCCGGGCACAGGGTGGCAACTGTGCAGACCCAGTGAGGCCGCACAAGGCAGCTGGCTGACCGGGTGGTCCCACATTCACGCGCAGATAATGCAGGCAAAGGGGAAGCGGTGGAAAGGAGTGGAATCCGAGAGTGAGGGAGCAAGTGCCATTGTCTCCTCTCAGACCCCACCCCCACCCACAGTGTCACTACCCAGCAACTGGGCTGCCCTGCCCTGGGGAACACCTGAGGCTCCACCCCTCACTACGTAACAGCCGTGACTAGACAAAAAACAAAAACAAAAACAAAAACAAAAAACCCAGAAATGAAAATGGCTCAAACTGGAGAACAAATCAAAGCCCTAGAGCCAATTTATCTAAGCAATGAAGAGATTGCCAACCTATCAGATGCACAATTCAAAGGCCTGGTGATCAGGATGCTCACACAATTGGTTGATTTTGCTCACAAATTAGATGAAAAAATGAAGGCTACAATAAGTGAAATGAAGAAAAATTCATGGGGAACCAACAGAGATGGGAAGAAAACTGGGACTCAAATCAATGGAGTGGACAAGAAGGAAGAAAGAAACAACCAAACAAAAAACGAGGAAGAAACAAGAATTCAAAAAAAATGAGGAGAGGCTTAGGAACCTCCAGGACATCTTTGAACATCCCATCATCCGAATTATAGGGGTATTAGAAGGGGAAGAAGAAGAGCAACCAGTGGAAAACTTATTTGAACAAATAATAAAGGAGAACTTTCCCAATCTGGCAAAGGAAATAGTCTTCCAGGAAGTACAGGAAGCTCAGGGAGTCCCAAAGAAGTTGGGCCCAAGGAGGAACCACCAAGGCACATTATAATTATATTACCCAAGATCAAAATGAAGGAGAGAATTCTAGAAGCAGCAAGGGATAAGGGGACAGTCACCTACAAAGGAGTTCCCATCAGACTGTCAGCGGATTTCTCAAAAGAGACCTTACAGGCAAGAAGAGGCTGGAAAGAGGTATTCCAAGTCATGAATATCAAAGGCCTACATCCAAGATTGCTCTATCCAGCAAAGCTGTCATTTAGAATGGAAGGGCAGATAAAGTGCTTCTCAGATAAGGTCAAGTTCAAGGAGTTCATTATCACCAAGCCCTTATTATATGAAATGTTAAAGGGACTTACTTAAGAAAAAGAAGATAAAAAATATAACAGTAAAACGACAACAAACTCACAGGTATTAACAACCAGACCTAAAAGAAAAGCAAACCACTACAACAGGAGCAGAAACACAGAAATGGAGATCACATGGAGGGTTAGCAATAGGGGAGAGGGGAGAGGAGAGAGGGGAACAAGGTACATAGAACAAGTAGCATAGACGGTGGGTAGAAAATAGACAGGGGGAGGGCAAGAATAGTGTGGGAATGTAGACGCTAAAGAACTTATGACCCATGGGCATGAACTAAAGGGGGGAATGTGGGTGGGAGGGGGTGTGCAGGGTGGAGAGGAATGAAGGGGGAAAATAGGACAACTGTAATAGCATAATCAATAAAATCTAATTTTAAAAAATGGTTAAGATGGTAAATTTAATGTATGTGGGTTTTTTTAAAATCACAATTTAAAAAATAATAGAAGAGGTAGAAGAGGGTAAAAATATAGATCAAATAAGTTGACCAAGAGCTAACAACTGCAGAGGCTGTGATGGGTACATGAGATTCATTTTACTATTTTTATATATTTTATGAATATCTATAATAAAAAGCAAAATAAACCCCTAAAGGTATCTAATCCCTAGGTAATGGTTTCTTAACACCATTTATAACCACACATCATTCTTTTTTTAATTATATTTTATTGATTATGCTATTACAGTTGTCCCATTTTCCCCCCTTCATTGCTCTCCACCCTGCACACCCCCTCCCACCCACATTCCCCCCTTTAGTTCATGCCCATGGGTCATAAGTTCTTTAGTTTCTACATTTCCCACACTATTCTTGCCCTCTCCCTTTTTTTCTACCTACCATCTATGCTACTTGTTCTATGTACCTTGTCCCCCTCTCTCCTCTTCCCACTCCCCTATTGCTAACCCTCCATGTGATCTCCATTTCTGTGTTTCTGCTCCTGTTGTAGTGGTTTGCTTAGTTGGCTTTTGTTTTAGGTCTGGTTGTTAATACCTGTGAGTTT